>BPTQ01000006.1:344371248-344546791 GCA_019973895.1 Chrysanthemum seticuspe
TTTTAGCTAGATACAATGTATCTTTTGAGTGCAATGCACTTGGTCATTTGGGTATGGGTTGATCCATGGGTTATGGATATTATCCATGTGTGATATCAGCATGATGTCATGCAATGGGTTATGGGTCAAGATCCATGGGTCATGGGCTTTGGGTTGTAACCATCTACATTCAATGTATTTTCCCAATGGGTTATGATACTTAAGTTTCTACCCATTTATATTACCCAATATACTACATACTAGTTATGTGTATATTATACCCAAATATGTAAACACTAGTTGTTGTACATATGTATTACTAAATCATAAAATCACTTATGCTTGTTTTAGTGTTTTATGTGAAAGTGTGAATATGTTAGAAACTATTAGTTCAAACCATTTACGTATTTTATTTGTTTCGTTAAAATGATTTTACGTTTGTTATCGACAAAACATTAGAAGATCGTAAAATATAAATAAACGTTTTTACGGCTTATTTGTATTAACAATATGTATGTCAAACACTTATTTCTTTTCTATTTATATATTATTTCGTTGAAAGCAATGTTTACTTTAATATCTCGGTTAAGTCCGTACATCTGAAGCAAATACTCAGTCTCTCCGAATATATATGTAATTTTGTACTTAACGAAGGATATATATGTCAAACACTTTTTTTCTGACATCATATTTCCATTTATATATTATATCATTGAAAACGATGTTTTATTTTCTTTAAATCTCGATTAAGTCGCGTACATCTGAAGCAGTAAAGACTCGTTCTCTTTTTCAGATCTAAAAAGAAAATTGACATTAGCAGGGCCCTCGTTCTTTAGGCTTTGTCTCACACCACCCAAAAAGTCAAGTTAGATATATATGTAATTTTGTACGTAACGAGGGTTATATATGCCAAACACTTATTTTCTAACATCATATTTCCATTTATATATTATTTTGATGAGCATCCTACTATGGAGTTGCCAACACAACCAATGGATGCTGCTAGAACATAAGAAAGTTAAGCACCACCAATGATTCAAGCACCAAGGCATAATCCAATACAAAGGCATCCAATCAAGCTAAGAAAAAAGTCTGAGAGAATTTCCAAGAAAATGTAGTTTAACTTTCCACCAAATGGGACTTGTAGATCTCAGGCCATTCAACATTTGAACACTCTTGGTGCCTTAAACGCTTAACCTTTTATATTTTGGGTAGTCTGTGTTGTAATTAATGTCTGGTATGTGTATGTGACCAACATGGCACACCTTTTGTAAACACTCTTTGTGTCTATAAACTCTTAACTCGTTTAGGTTCATGTCTATGTAGGCTGCTAGATATATATGACCAAGATGGCACATCTTTTGTAAACTTCGCACATGGATGTTAACGCTAATTGGCTTATCTAGGCAATTAAATATTTTAGTATGTTAGATTCTCAGTCTTTGATATATTCCTTATGTTTATTTGCATGTGCAGTCTCTTGAAAGGGTGACTTTAGGATGTGCTACACTTGAATTCTAACCCAAAAACAGACAACAAAGACTATATAAACACAACTTTCATTGATACAAAACTTGTTGTGAATACATACCAGTTTGTTACTACCATCACAACCAACAACATTACTTGACCTAAATGTTTCATACTATCATTTCCATACTACCATAAACACTTGACAACAACTCCATATTACCACTAATACTAACATCACAAACAACTTCATACTACCACTACCTTGACCTAAATGACAATCATCAACAATACCAACATTACAGTCAAGACAAACATCATGAAAAAAAATCCTCCTCCACACTCCATACTTGGATTGCTCCATTTTTAGTGCAAGCACGTAACTCTTAAAATCAGCTTCCACATAAGCATGTCTTTTTGAGCTAACATTCCCAACTCATTTCTATTAATCTCTTCTGCAAACACATCTCTTTGGTCACCATTCATATGCAAGTACATCTCATACATTGCGAGTTTGTACCAAGCTTGCAACTCACCATCAATCCAATAGAAAGCATCACATCAATGAGCACAAAACTGTAAAAAGAAATCTGTTTAAAACAATAGTTTGATTTATAATATGTAAACATACTACTATAACATACTTAGGGTTTTGTGAAAACCAAAAAACGACGATAAGGGTTTCTCTCAGTCCAAGAAACACGTTTTGCGAGACGAATACCACAATAAAAGTGCATAGGAGCAGGTCGGACACGACTTCGAATGCTAGAAGATGAGTCTGACATTTTTTAAAATTAAGGTTCTTGAATTGGGGTTTTTTGAGTTTAATAATGGTTGAAAGAGGGAAAATATCTTAGATCAGGGTAAAAAACGGGTTGAGAAAATGGGTTTTTAAATAGGGGATACTAGTGGAATACACAAGTGGAATATAAAACAAAGTTATGCTGAGTTAGAATATACACGTAATATGTAAAAAAAACCATGCAGGAAAAAAAAACTAATCATATTACGTATATTGAACAATTTTGAAAGTTATTTAGCGATATGGACAATAAAATTAGTATGATACGTATTTTGGTAAAATTGAGAAAGTTTGCTACGTAAAGCATATTTCATAAACATACAAAGAAAATAATAAGTAGCTAAAAAGTAATACTTTGAAATATAAATTCAGCCAAATAAACATACACGCATCTGTTGATAAATGGTGTCTTTCCTAAAATATTTTACTCATTTCATTCTAAAATTATTGTCTACCGACAAACAAATACACAATTTAAGAAAAACATCATCATTTCAACTTTTGTTTTCTTACTTTTTGCAGAATAATAGTTTTACCTTTAAATAACTAATTTGTAACTTCTTTAATGTTTGTAATACTAACTTTAAATGAAAGTAATGTGATAAACTCGATTTAAATATCTTATCAATTTTAAAAAATTACCAACTTATTTGGAACAACCAAAAAAGAAAATATGGATTGTATATTTAAGACAAAGGAGTATCTATCACCATCGTAGGAATTGAAATTTCACATTCCATTTCTAAGCTAGTTGTTCATCGGTTCATCCATCCACCAAATAAAAAATAAATAAATTAATGGTTTCTTTAATCTAGTTTCCTACCCTGACCCATGGGAAGTTTCAAAATTTCATTAGTACAATAAAAAACATTACACAAAGTGCCAATATACCTTTTATGGAACACAATGAGGTTGTAGTAGTAAGGGTTAATATACAAATAAGTTATTAAATTTTGATAAAATGTTGTCCTAAGTTACTATAGTTTAAAACATTACAAACAAGTTACTTAACATTTTCCCACCGGTTACATAAGTTACTGTCTTAGTTTTAACCCTTTACTACCGGTTAAATTCTTACGTGACAATGATGTATTATGGGTTAATAGACAAATAAGTTACTAAAGTTTGAGAAAATGTTCGCATAAGTTACTAGAGTTTGGGGAAATGTTCGCTTTAGTTACTATCGTTTAAAATGTTACAAACAAGTTACTCTACCTTTTGCCACCCGTTATATAAATGTTTGGATTATACTTCCGTTCACTAGTGTCTAATTCTTGATTAGATTCCCTTATAGACGAGGATCTTCATGCCATCAATCTGGGAGATAGTGGGTTTGTTGTGATAAGAGACGGGTGCACTATCTTTTAGTTTTCTATACAAACGGATAAACCAAATTTTTGAAAAATAATTACAAACACCCGTTGGCCAAAAAGATAGATGCTGCAAAATTCTGCAACAAAAGGGACCAAACATGCAAATTTTCTTTGTTTATAATGGTGTTTTCATTAGTTGGTTATGTATAATGAATCACTTCAGCTAGTACATCTATCGATTGTACCCTGTTTTATTTTATATATCATAGTTATTACAAAACCGACTTAAAAAAACTAAACTTTTGTAACTTAGATGACAATTTTGAAACTTTAGTAACTTAGGCGAACTTTTTTTCAAACTTTACTAACTTCTTTGAGGTTTAATATGTTTCAGGTTGGGATACCGGCTATTAACCGGTTGGCACCTTAGGAGTAACCCTAGTGTAACATTTTTGAAACTTTAGTAACCCATTTGTTAAACCCGTAAACTTGGGTAACTTGTTTGTAACGTTTTAAACTAGAGTAACTTAGACGAACATTTTCTCAAACTTTAGTAACTTATTTATCTATTAACCCTAGTAGTAAACTCAAAACAGGTTCCTATTTTTTATTTATTTATTTATTTTTACTACAATCACTACATCATATCATAGGAGTAATACATCTCAAAACAAATACTTTTTGTCAGAATTTAATATTTACTCCCACAAGTGATGTTTTTGTGTAAATCTGTTGTTTTATTAAAAAAAACATTAAATTGAAAAGATCTCAATCCTTGTTTTTAATGTAATTTAATGAGAGATATATGTCAAACATTTATTTTCTAACATCATATTTCCATTTATATATTATTTCGCTAAAGACGATGTTTTCATTAAAATCTCGATTAAATTGTGTACATCTAAAGCAAACAAAGACTCATCCTCTCTCTTGAGATCTCATTTGTTTGATATGTATGTAATTTTGTATTTAACGAGGGACATATATGTCAAACACTTATTTTCTAACATCATATTTCCGTTTATATATTATTTCGATGAAAACGATGTTTTTTTTAAATCTCGATTAAGTCGCGTACATCTAAAGCATCAAACACTCATTCTCTCTCTTCGAATCTGAAAAGAAAACCTCATATGTTAGAAATATATGTAATTTCGTATTTGACGAGGGACATATATGTCAAACATTTTATTTTCTGATATCATATTTCTAGTTATATATTATTTCGTTGAAAACGATGTTGTTATAAATTCTCGATTAATTCGCGTACATCTAAAGCAAAGTCTTATGTAGGTCGAGTCCCTGTGTAAATCCACTATTTTGTTAGTGAAAGAATATGAACAAGAAAAGATCTCAATCCTTAACTTTAATGTAGATTTTAATTTTGTATTTATTATTTAAAGAGAGATATATATGTCAAACACTTATTTCTTTTCCATTTGTATATTATTTCATTGAAAACGATGTTTTATATTCTTTAAAATCTCGATTAAGTCGCGTACATCTAAAGTAATAAACACTCATCCTCTCTCTTCAGATCTGAAAAGAAAATTGACATTAACGGGCCCCTCGTTTTTTAGCCTTTGTCTCACACCACCCAAAAAGTCAAGTTAGATATATATGTAATTTTGTCCATAACGAGGGTTATATATGTCAATCACCTATTTTCTAACATCATATTTCTATTTATATATTATTTCAATGAAAACGATGTTTTATTTTCTTTAAAATCTCGATTAAGTTGCATACATCTAAAGCATCAAACACTCATTCTCTCTCTGGATCTTAAAAGAAAATTAGCATTGGCGGCCCCCTCATTTTTGAAGCCTTTTTCTCGCACCAACAAAAAAACCAAGTTAGATATATATGTAATTTTATACTTAACAAGGACTATATATGTCAAACACTTATTTTCTGACATCATATTTCAATTTATATATTATTTCCATGAAAACGATGTTTTCTTTTTTTTAAATCTCGATTAAGCCGCGTACATCTAAAGCAACAAACACTCATCCTCTCTCTTCATATCTAAAAAGAAAATTGACATTGACGGGGCCCTCGTATTTTAGCCTTTATCTCACACCACCAAAAAAGTCAAGTTAGATATATATGTAATTTTGTTCTTAACGAGGACTATATATGTCAATCACCTATTTTCTGACATCATATTTCTATTAATATTTATTTTGATGAAGACGATGTTATCATTTCTTTAAAATCTCGATTAAGTCGCGTACATCTAAAACAACCAACACTCATCCTCTCTCTTCAGATCTGAAAAAAAAAATTGACATTAGCGGGCCCTCGTTCTTTAGCCTTTGTCTCACATCACCCAAAAATTCAAGTTAGATATATATGTAATTGTGCATTTAACAAGGGCTATATATGTCAATCACCTATTTTCTGACATTATATTTCCATTTATATATTATTTCGATGAAAACGATGTTTTCTTTTCTCTAAAATCTCGATTAAGTCGCGTACATTTAAAGCATCAAACACACATCCTCTCTCTTTGGATCTGAAAAGAAATTGAAATTGGCGGGGCCCTCGTTCTTAGCCTTTGCATCCCACCACTCAAAAAGTCAAGTTAGATATATATGTAATTTTGCACTTAACGAGGGCTATATATGTCAATAACCTATGTTGTGACATCATATTTCCATTTATATATTATTTCGATGAAAATGATGCTTTCTTTTCTTTAAAATCTCGATTAAGCCGCGTACATCTAAAGCAACAAACACTCATTCTCTCTCTTCGGATCTGAAAAGAAAATTGACATTAGCGGGCCCTCGTTCTTTAGCCTTTGTCTCACCCCACTCAAAAAGTCAAGTTAGATATATGTAATTTTGCACTTAACGAGGGCCATAATTGTCAAACACCTATTTTTTGACATCATATTTCCATTTTTATATTATTTCGATGAAAAGGATGTTTTCATTTCTTTAAAATCTCGATTAAGTCGCATACATCTAAATCAAAACGAAAACTCATTTCTCTCTCTCCTCTCCAAATAGATCTGAAGAAAAAAAAAACTTCATCCGTTTACCCGTCATCGAATCCTCTTTCCCCAAATTAAACAACATTTCTGTGGAAAACTAGAAGGGGGGGTTGAATAGTTTTACCAATTTAAAACTTTCCTTTTAAATATTTAGATCGACTTATGTCAATCTATTTGATTGTTTATGTTGGACGTTGATAGATAGATATATAAACGTGTAATGAAATATAAAGAGTAAGAAGCACATCACCACGGCACAAGTTATTTATAGTGGTTCGGCTACAAGGACACCTTCCTTGCCCTACTCCACTCCCCGAGTCACCTACTCGAGAGTTTGTAAGCACTACACCAATCTCCTTATGGCGGAGAAGCCTTCACAACGTCGCTTAACCTTTTTCCGGTACAAAGCTAAATACCGAGTTCTTTCACACCAAGGCGAACCACACCTAACACAACGTCGCCTACCCTTTATACGGTGCTAGGCTAACCACCGAGTTCTTTCACACCAAGGAGAACTAATCTTATCACAATGTCGCCTACCCTTTATTAGGTACTAGGCTAAGCACCTAGTTCCATTACTATGGAAGAACTACTCCCTTCACAACACAACACCTAATATCAAGGAGATCTACTCCTTGTTACAACATCATCAAGGATATCACCATCCTTGGAAATAAACAACTACTTATATGTATAACGATGCACCTCATCGATTATACGACCTAGGCATTCTTCCCAAATGCTACTTGATTTGATTCATCGACATCCTTCACTAATGCCTTTGACACAACGCTTGGCACCCTTCACTAATGCCTTCGTCTTGACACCTTTAGCATTCTTCACTAATGCTTTGACACGGATGGTGAGCACCTTTCACTAATGCTTTCATCTTGACACTTTCGGCATTCTTCACTAATGCCTTCAACCCAACATCTATGGAGAAAGGTAGAACTATCAACAAGAGAACCTTCGTTGTCTTGATGATGACGAAGCATGGCAACTCATGGACTTGAGCTTGCACGTCTTCAAGAAGTGGTGATCTTTCCTTTAAGAGGAACTTAGAAGATCACACAAAAACAAAAGACAAACTACATAGATCACTTGGATCTGAGGTTAGAGGGTTAGAATACTTGGGGGAAGTATGTGTGTAAAGTCATGATTAGAAAGAAAGAAATGGCTCTCTATTTATAGAGAAAATTCTCTACTGTTCCCCGGATCCCACGGATCCCTTCCACTTGGGATTCGGCTAGCACAAAGCCAGGGATCCGTGAAACGCTCCTCTTTGCCCATGGGTATTTTTGGTTATGGGTCATGGGTCATGGGTTATGGGTTGATCCATGGTTTTCTTTCTAGATACAATGAACTTGGTTAAGTGGTATATATAAAACCATGGGTTATGGGTCAATACCATTTGCTAGTTTTTACCCATTTTAGTATACTTAGTTTAAGTATGTGCTAACCCAATATGTAAACATTAGTTGTTGTACATATATATCTAAATCATAAAATCACTTAAACTTGTTATAGTGTTTTATGCGAAAGCGTAAGTGTGTTAGGAAACTATTAACTCAAACTATTTACGTACTTTATTTATTTCGTTAAAATGATTTTACGTTTGTTATCGATAAAACATTAGAAGATCGTAAAATATAAATAAACATTTTTACGGCTTATTTGTATTAACAATCTCCCCCTTTTTGTTGATGACAAAACATAAAATTATTTTAAGGAAAAGCTAAAATTCGTAAAAGTTTGAATTTGCAGTTTTTACTTTCTTCTCCCCCTTTTTGTCGAAACAAAAAGTGTTAAAAGAAACTAACACAATTTTTATAAGAAAAGTTATGTAAAAATGTAAAGAGAGCAAGTGACGGGAATGGTACTCGTCTTAACTCCCCCTTGACAAGTCCATCCCTTTGAAAGGGCGTCAAGAACATGACGTAAGATAAACTAATTGTGTTTGCAATTATGTTTGCAAATGGTTCGTCTTAGCGACGAAAAGCGTGCTCCCCCTTGAAGATTGCAAAGTTGCAATGGGTGTCATGAAGTATAATCCAAGATTGGATTAAGTTGCAAGTGTATTTGCAATTACGTTTGACACAAAGCTCCCCTAGCTTTATGGTGTCAAAATCTTCATGTGTTATTTTGAAAATCTACAAAGTAAAGGTTAGAAAACAAGAGTATAGTGCATAATTTCCTGCAAATAAAACTCAAGTTAGTACAATTTTGTGCTTCTGTACCACGGATCCCACGGTTCCCTTCTTGGATGGATCCGTCTAGGAATTTTGGAGGGATCCGGCTGTCTGTTTACAGTTTCTTCAGCAATGAAGATGCGTCAAACAATGCTACTATGAGGATAATATATATGTGAAAAACAAAGCACAACGCACAAAATATAGCAAATAAGTGTTCATTCAATAAAAACAAGAGATAACCAAACGAATCTCTAAAACTAAGAGAATGAACTAGTACATACAAGTACCACTAAAAACTAACGAGCTACTAGACTTAAAATGCTACAATGTGCTTGAGTCTAGGGATGAGTGGACTTGTTGATTTGATCCAACTTTGCAAGAAGATGATTAAACATGAAATGTATCTCATTTCGTACTTCTTGAACAAGTACTTGAGTTTTTAGACAATTTGAACAATTATTGTCTTGGTTTAGACTCGGAGGGAAATGGATATTTTGAGGAGGCTCTATGTGTGATTATGGGTCTTCATTTTGAGAGGTAGGGAGAGGTTCTAAAAATGAGGGTGGTAATGGAGCTTCTTCCATATGATCAAGGTTATTCCTTGTCTCCCATGACGAGCTAGTTGGTGTTGTTGGTGGTTCCCTATTCAATGAAAAGGTTGGTAAATGGGAAGTTCTTGGTTGTGAATGATCTAATGAGTAGATGTTTGGGTGAGGGAGAGGCTCATTCAAGGAGTGAAGTCCATGCTCAATGAATGAGGGTTTTGATGGCTTGCTAGAACTATCCATGTTTGGTTTTGAACTAGATGACCCTTTTTCTAGTCCGAAAGGTTTGATGCTAATTCTAGCGGTTCTCTTAGCCTTTGGATGAGTTTGATGAGGTGAGACTCTAGCTTCATTATTTCTAATGGGAGATGTTTCGGTGGATGAGATTTCATGGATCATTTGAACTTTTCTCTTGGATGATCCTATGGTTGAAGAGTTGTTGCTAAGAGCCTTAGTCATAGTGATGATGGTGCTAGTAAGAACTTCTTTAGTTGCTGATTTTTGAGATGTGATTGAGAGTAGTGACTTAATCCTAAGGTTGTTTGGTTTATAAAGGATAATTTGAATTAGGAAATTAAATTATTGGCCACTTAGAGGACTAAGCATGCTCTTGGGGTTTTGATCAGCTCTAGGAAGATAATTAATGAATGCTAAAAGTGGTTAGAGAACTAAAAGGTTACTTGAATTTGAATATGGAAGCTGATTTATGCTTTCTGCATATACGGATCCCGCGGATCCCTCTCAGAAGGGATCCGCCTGGTTAAAGACCAGGGATCCGGCTATCAAACAGGGTTTAGGTGAAATCATTATGCTTTTGTAAGGTTTATTATTAATGGATTTCGAAGTTTTGACTTAATTTTGAAGTTCCTAGCTGTTGGGTATCTTAAATCCTTAACCATATCAAGTAATGGTGCTTAATGAAAGTTTTGGCCAGGAAAATTAACCTTGGGTAGTCTAACCATATTTTTTATAAGGATTTCATTTAACTTGATGTGGAGAAATGGTGATAACAAGTCTTAGAAGTCAGATGGTGTCCTAAGAGGGATTTACTAAAATCTTAAAACTTACAAAGAAATGAAAAACTAATTTTTGAGCCTAATATCGAGTCAACAAGGATTGAGATCAATTTGCTAAAATTGAAAGGTAGACCTGGGTAAGTGCTATCAAATGTGATAGGTAATGTGTGAGTGTTGGAGCGGAATTATGGTGAGTTTTGGCTAGTTGAAAAAATATTTCGAGAATATATCCTAGATAAGCCATGGATAAGTGTGAAGTTTTCAATTATTTGAGAAACACTTAGTTGGCTCTATAATCTTATGTTTGACTTGTTTGAAGTGATCTAGTAGACTATTTTGATGTACCTAAATCTGTATTGCATATCAGATACCACGGATCCCGCGGTTCCCTTATGGGAGGGATCCGGCTAGTTCAAAATCTGGGATCCGCCAACTGCAGATCAGAGAGCTTTCAGGAAATGTGCAACTTTGCACTTTATAGTAAATGCTTTTCCTAGTTGTTTCTATGGGGACTAAATGCAATAACACAACTAATATAGTGTATATCAAAGTAGGAAGAACTAGAATTCCTAGAAAGAGTGACGACGACCACTCAAGGGGTCGTAAAATCTCATTTTCCAAACATCTAAGTTAGGATTGTTTTAGTGCCAATATATGGCATTACCTACATGCTACAAGCATAGTTTAAAGTGTTTACAAACCATTGTTTGAAATTGTTCATCATACATTGGAGTCCTAAGACCTTACCTTTCTTCTCCTCCTTCACTTCTTCACCCGTCCTCCACTCTTTATCAAACTATCTTCACTTCTTCTTCCTCAAGAAATTAGCGAAGAATTTGAAGATTCCCTTGGTTTGTTGCAATTCAGGTGATTCATTAGGGATGTTTGGCAATTGGTTAATGTAGTCCAAGGGGTCAAGATCGATATTTTCAAGTGGGTTGCTACTACTCCCTTCACCTTCTCCTTGCCTCTCCCTTTCGTCCGAGGAATCCGTGGGTGGGTGTGGCCTCTTGCCTTCCACCATAAACCTTTTTGTTCTACCCTCGGTTAATGGTACCATAACCTTATTGCAAAAGCTATGATCCAAGGATTGTGGGGAAGGGTCTAATGCAAAGATGAATTTGGCGAGACGGGTTAGAAGCATTGCATACGGAAGTACCATCTTGTCCATGCTTCTTACACTTGCCATTCTCTTGACCATGTAGTAGGCAATGTTGAAGCGAGTCTCGGTCACAAGACAATAGATCATGAAGCTTAGACATGCGTTGGGGTGATCCTTGTTTCCTACTAGACACACCACATTCTCCCTTATCACATCTTCCCATTTTCTATACAACGCGTACATCTCCGAGAGCTCCATTTGGAAAGGATCCCTATAGATCACTTTCGACTTCCTAGTAACCCTTGATGGGGATGCTCTTGGCATAAACACGGTGTCCCTTACCGTGGTTGCTTCTGGAATTGTTGCGTGATAAATGTCGTGATGATCACCCATAGATTGTATCTCCTTCAACGACCACTCATTAGAATACATGCAAACACCATCATATGTAACCCCTAGAATTCTTCCAAACTCCTCAAGTGAAAGAGTGTACTCATGTCCATTTATGGTGAATTCAATTGAGATTGACCCATCATCATTTCTAATTATACCCATAGTCTTGTAGAACTCAAGCACAAAGACCGGGCAAATTTGCTCGTTTATATCCAATAAACAATCAAACCCAATATTTCCAAATACTTCCCTCATGTCGGTATTTGCAAGAAATGATGAATCAACGACTCTACCTTCATGAAAGAGTCTCCTTTCAAGCAACTTAAAGGCTTTCCTATCGTCCGGACTTAATCCATTTTTCCTATGGTACATGGGTATGTAGTGGGCGGTGTCTTGGTAATCTTGTTGCTTGTTGCTTGGCATGATGTTCCTAAAAAATACAACCACAATGTGGTGTTAATGGTGAATAGTAACCTAGAGGGTTTGATCACAATTTTGCTCTCATCATCTTTGTTGAGTTCAAGAAATGTGTTTAATTTGTATTAACAATGTGAATTCTTTGATTTAGATTATCTTAGAAAACAATGTAGTGACAAATTATGATAAACCCATTTGAACCCAACTCTTAAAGATGAAGAAATTGTAATCTTAGAAATCAAGGAATTAACTTAACAATGTAGTGAAGATTGTACTTACACAAGTGATTGTTAAACTTGAGAGGAATGATCAAATTTCTCCTATGAACAGTACCTGGGTTTATTTTCGTGAGTCTTTGAGGTGAGTATTATTGTGGAACATCCACAGTGATCATTCTTGAGCATATACTGTCTTCTGTTGCACGGATCCCGCGGATCCCTCTCATATGGGATCCGGCTAGTATAAACTTAGGGATCCGGCATGACAGCAAAAGTCAACTCAAACATTCCTTGATAACTTTGGTTTGGGAGTTCTAAAAGCGCCTAGTGTTTTGATGTTAAGGTTCTAAAACTTTGTGGTTTGAGGTTTTGACGATTTAATACTATTCCTATTGGACGAGGTTTCATTTTTAAGAATCAGTTTTAATTCTTGAGAAAAGCTTTTCAAACATTATAATAAAATCCCATTTTATCATAATATAAGAAGTTTTACATGGATATTTATTGACATAGATGAAGTGTCAATAAATCCTTTTTGATGAATAATGATTGAGGTTATCGAATAACCAAGATATTATTATCACGAGTTGGTAGTGTAGTCTATACAAATAAGTCGAAGAATATTATTTAGATGATGACTATAATATGAATAATTACTAGAATGATTACTAATAAATTATGCAACTAAGATTTTAATAATAACAATAAAGGTAAGTAATTAAAGATCATACATTTGCTAAATATTCTTTTTAAGAAAAGAAGTATTTAGATATTTTGTGATCTTCTTGGAATCTCCAGATTTATGTTGTAAGAATAGTAAACATTCTTTTTGCGAAAAGAAATATTTAGATAAATTCTTTATGATCTTCTTGGTAACTCCAAATCCAAGTATGGATGATGCTTAAAAAAATGTTAGAGCATTCTATCATTGTCCAACAATAAACAATATACCGATTTTTAAAATATGACAAAAATAATCCTTCTTTGTAGTTTTCAAACATACATGGATCGTATCAAGTTTTTAAAGTACAATATACTCTAAGAAACTTGGTAACTAAGCTCTGATGCCAATTGTGGAAAACTAGAAGGGGGGGTTGAATAGTTTAACCAATTTAAAACTTTCTTTTTAAATATTTAGATCGACTTATGTCAATCTATTTGATTGTTTATGTTGGACGTTGATAGATAGATATATAAACGTGTAATGAAATATAAAGAGTAAGAAGCACATCACCACGACACAAGTTATTTATAGTGGTTTGGCTACAAGGACACCTTCATTGCCCTACTCCACTCCCCGAGTCACCTACTCAAGAGTTTGTAAGCACTACACCAATCTCCTTATGGCGGAGAAGCCTTCACAACGTCGCTTAACCTTTTTTCAGTACAAAGCTAAATACCGAGTTCTTTCACACCAAGGCGAACCACACCTAACACAACGTCGCCTACCCTTTATACGGTGCTAGGCTAACCACCGAGTTCTTTCACACCAAGGAGAACTAATCCTATCACAACGTCGCCTACCCTTTATTAGGTACTAGGCTAAGCACCTAGTTCCATTACTATGGAAGAACTACTACCTTTCACAACACAACACCTAATATCAAGGAGATCTACTCCTTGTTACAACATCATCAAGGATATCACCATCCTTGGAAATAAACAACTACTTATATGTATAACGATGCACCTCATCGATTATACGACCTAGGCATTCTTCCCAAATGCTACTTGATTTGATTAATTGACATCCTTCACTAATGCCTTTGACACAATGCTTGTCACCCTTCATTAATGCCTTCGTCTTGACACCTTTAGCATTCTTCACTAATGCTTTCATCTTGACACTTTCGACATTCTTCACTAATGCCTTCAACCCAACATCTATGGAGAAAGGTAGAACTATCAACAAGAGAACCTTCGTTGTCTTGATGATGACGAAGCATGGCAACTCATGGACTTGAGCTTGCACATCTTCAAGAAGTGGTGATCTTTCTTTTAAGAGGAACTTAGAAGATCACACAAAAACAAAAGACAAACTACATAGATCACTTGGATCTGAGGTTAGAGGGTTAGAATACTTGGGGGAAGTATGTGTGTAAAGTCATGATTAGAAAGAAAGAAATGGCTCTCTATTTATAGAGAAAATTCTCTACTGTTCCCCGGATCCCACGGATCCCTTCCACTTGGGATCCGACTAGCACAAAGCCAGGGATCCGTGGAACGCTCCTCTTTGCCCATGGGTATTTTTGGTTATGGGTCATGGGTTATGGGTCATGGGTTATGGGTTGATCCATGGTTTTCTTTCTAGATACAATGAACTTGGTTAAGTGGTATATATAAAACCATGGGTTATGGGTCAATACCATTTGCTAGTTTTTACCCATTTTAGTATTTACCCATTTTAGTATACTTAGTTTAAGTATGTGCTAACCCAATATGTAAACATTAGTTGTTGTACATATATATCTAAATCATAAAATCACTTAAACTTGTTATAGTGTTTTATGTGAAAGCGTAAGTGTGTTAGGAAACTATTAACTCAAACTATTTATGTACTTTATTTGTTTCGTTAAAATGATTTTACGTTTGTTATCGACAAAACATTAGAAGATCGTAAAATATAAATAAATGTTTTTACGGCTTATTTGTATTAACAATTTCCATTTCTAATAACTGTTCATCATCATCATCAATGGCTTCTTCTTTGATCGATCTGAATCTCTACCCTGATCCACCAGAAACCCAAACCCTAATCACCCCCATATTAGAACACAAACCTGAACCAATTGATGATGCTGACATCATCCTCTCACATAACCCTAACCCTAAACCTATCGCCACTGTTGTACCACCACATGCTGATGTGTCCGAAAACAACCTTAACAACAGCAATGTTCTGTCAGAATACAGCAGGATACAAGAAATGTTCCGGACGGCATTTGCTAATAGTACTAAAACGGAACCACAAACTTATGATGATAACGTCACTAATGGTAATATGATGACGTCATCATCAGTAGATCCTAATTCACAAGCTATTGTACCTGTTCCTGATAATGAGATGAATAATGGTGGTATGATGATGTCATCAATACGTAGGAAGAGTTTACAGAGGTCAAGTGAGTTAGTTAGGGTTACGAACCTCGCGATAGAGGACGAAAGGTATTTTCGAGACATAGTTAGGAAGACTAGGATGATATATGATTCCCTCAGGGTGTTGGTAGTGATGGAGGACGATAAACGTAGGTCGTTAGGAAGGGCGTTAGGGGCGCGCGCTAGAGGGGATTTGAAAGCCGCTTCAGTTATGAAGGATGGGGGTTGTGGTTAAATAGGGATAAGCAGATAGTTGGCGTGATACAGGGGGTGCACGTTGGAGATGTCTTTTTTTTAGGATGGAGTTGTGTGTGGTAGGAATGCACGGGCAGGCGCAGGCCGGGATTGATTATTTGACGTCGAGCCTGAGTTCTAATGGGGAGAGTATTGCGACGAGTGTGATTGTTTCATGTGGGTATGAGGATGCGGGTGTTGTGATTGTTTCGGGATTGATTATAAGCTTTAGCGATTTCTATTTCATTACACTTTAATTCATGTCTTCATTCATTATGTTAAACATTGAATTGATTGTATGTTTTAATATTATCGGCTAAGCACCTTTGGTGCTAGCCTAGTTATGATACCTTGATTGTGTTGTTTATGTTTTCGCACTTCTATTATTGTTTCTAGTGTATGCATACATAGTTCGTTGGTAGTTACCCTAGCTTCGGTAGTTTTGAGTTGCGGTCGTATTTACTTGCTTAGGAGAATTGACCAAAGGACCCTAGGGAAGTAGGTAGAGAGGGTTGATAAGAATTGACGAAATCAATCCCTCTTGTGCGAATTGATAAAAGGATCATCGTTCAAAAGGAGGAACTTAAGAAGTTAGGGATGTGTGTATAAGATGCTAGCGCCCGGGCACACATTGTTTTGAATCTTGCATGTAGGGTACTTAATGAATTAGTTTAGGTTGTTAAAGATCCCCGTCACCTCAAAGGGTAAGCCTTTGATTTCGGGTATGAACCTTTGTTTAATAGGCTATGACGAATTGACCAAAGGAGTCTAGCGAATTGAACCCCCACTTGAAGCGATAGGAAGTAATTAGAAAACATAGACATAACATGATAGGATGAATAATTAGGTTAGCACACTTTCTCTCTATTGTTCACAACCTCATTTAATTTCCGCGTTGTATTTCTCGCTTTTTAGTATAATTAATCTTTCAACTTAAATCTCTTGAAAAACCGTGACATTAGACTTAACTAGGATCCAAATCTACATAGATATTGGGAACGACCTCGGCTTTACCACCTTCTATACTACGCACGATCGGGTTCACAACTCATTAGTGCAATAGGTAGACGAGACCTTATAAATTTAAATCCTGGTCAGAAATCCTGCATCAGTATCTGACCAACATGGCATGCCTTTTGTAAACACTGTTTGTGCCTGTAAATACTTAACTGGTTTAGGTTCATGTTTATATAGGCTGCTTGATATATGGGACCAAGATGGCACATCTTTTGTAAACTTTGCACATGGTTGTTAACACTAATTGGCTTATCTTTGCAATTAAATATTGTAGTATGTTATATTCTCAGTCTTTGATATATTCCTTATGTTTACCTGCATGTGTAGTCTCTTGAAAAGGGTGACTTTAGCATGTACAATTGATAAGGTTTTAAAATGTACCTTTTTGAGGGGTCGTTTAAGCCCTTATTTGATCACTTTTGTATCCGTTATTACTTAATATCGTTCCTTTTCACTTTTTAGGTCTCTTGAAGGCAAATTGCTGGAATGGCACTTATTTGGACGAAAAGGCGCGGATATACGAAGAAAATGGCCAAAGTCAAGAATCGAGACACTCAAGCTGCTGAAATACAAGGGGACGGCGTCAGGTGTTATCTGCGACGCCGTCGGAGCACTTTTGTGACGGCTCAGTAGCCAAATTGCTTATTTACAAGTGACGGTGTCAGGCTTTAAAAGAGTAGGTCGTCGCAACTCAGACGGCCTAGATTTGATCCAGACGGCGTCAGAGGCTGAAGAGGACGGCGTCACAAGCATAAGGTGACGCCGTCGCAAGACTAACGTGGCCAAGACGAAACCCTAATGACGGCGACCCGACGGCGTCACAAATCATAAGGTGCGCCATCGCGAATGTAATCTTATATATATATAATCCGAATTTTTCAGTTTTTAGTGTGTAGTCTTTTGGAGTAAAAACCTAAACCGAACCAAGGCTGTCTTGTACAGTATTTTAGGGTTCCAAACCCTATCTTACACCAAGATAAGTGCTTTACTTCATTAATTCAATTATGTCTTCAATTATTTGTGTGTATGCTTGCATGTTCTCCATGTCCGGCTACTTTACTTGTGTGTTTGCTTAGGGAATATAAAACTTAACTATTGAATATTGATTGGTTGTCTCTTATCTTAATTGTTAATGATCTAGTAATGCGATAGGTCATTCGTTGTGTAGTTAATGCTTGATTAATCTTTGTGAACCTTAGACTATAACACCTAGAGTAGTTGTAGGCTAAACCATCCAAAGAGTACCTTAGAGTTAGAGTTTATAAATCCTAGAGATTTTGTAGACGAGATCCTTTGGTAGTTTCAAAGAGTTAGGGATAAACGCATACCCTACGACCTTAGACACACAACGCAATTAAGAATAAGGACGTGACAATTCAACCATCAATAGGAGATAATTAAGGAGTAATAAAACCTAAGTAGACACATCTTTAAAATATCATACGAGCACACAATAATTAGACATAGACTACCCTCACCTTAGTTAATTAGATAATTAGATAATAGCGTAATCGGTAGAAATACCAACCCCCCCCCCCCAATCCAAACCCCGAGATTCGTACCTTTCCATTTCCTAAAAAAAGCATAAAAAGTTAAAAATAATCTTCCTCAATCCCAGCCTTAGCGTAGTAACTCCTCACTAGCATTCCTATTCCCCTAGAGAATGATATCAATTCCCGTGGCTTACCCTAATACTACACTACAATGATTAGGTTCACTGCCTAGGGTGTTGAAAAACTTGCTCGACGAAAAGGAAGTTCCTTTGACCCCGAACGACGCGTGTAGCGTTATCAAGTTTTTGGCGCCGCTGCCGGGGAATAGAATAGCTAGTTAGTAGTCCACCTCGTTTAGGTTTCTTTGCTTGATTCCTATCAAGCAAATTTTTTCTCAATTTTAGCTTCCTCGTAGTCTATCCCCCTTCTTCGTGACCTTTGTTAGTACCCCCATCACTTTTCATCATGGAAGGTGATAACCAACCACCATTCATCAACATACCACCAAATGACCCGCCAAGAGACCGTACTCTTGGTGAATACTCCAGACCTAGCCACCAAGGTTATAGGAACACCATTGAGCTTCCCGACCAAGCCCAAACTACGGCCCTGCGATCCGACACAATCCGGTTGGTGCAAAACGGATGTGCATTCCATGGACTTCGTTCCGAAGATCCTAATCAGCATCTTAAGGATTTCCTTAAAATTGTCGATTCCATCGACCTTGATGCTACTACTCGGGAGACCACGCATCTGCGTCTCTTCCAATTCTCTCTAAGGGACCAAGCTAGTAATTGGCTTGAGCGACTTCCCGCCGGCTCCATCTCAAGTTGGGATGATCTCACCTCTCGCTTCCTTGCTCAATTTTTCCCACCGGGGAGAACCACTAAACTTAGACGAGACATCTTGACGTTTCAACAACTTCAAGGCGAGTCTATCTACAAAGCATGGACTCGATTCAAGGACCTACTCCGTAAACTCCCTCATCATGGCATTGATCTTTGGCTTCAAATCCAAATCTTCTGTGACCATGTCGATTTCATCACTCGACGATCCATTGATCAAGCCGCCGGTGGAAGGCTCAGCGACTTTAATGCAGAGAAATCTTGGGATATTATAGAAGAGCTTACTGATCAAAGCCATGAAGATTGGAATGAATCTCCTGAAACCCCTGTTAAATTGGTTAATGCCATATCAACTCCTCTTGAATCTTCCGACATCATCGAGGAGCAAATGAGTGCTATTGAGAGAAAGATTGATTATCTGATGGAAAGGCATAGAAGAGCTCCCGTACAAATCTCTCGAGAAGCAGTCAATTCCGCCAATTCCACCAACCACCCAACACCCTTTTCGGAATCCCCAAGTCGTGATCAAAACCCCAATTTCGAAAGGCGCTTCCGTTCTACTTCCCCAATATCACTCTCACCAAGCTTTAAGGAACAATGAGGGAGTACATGGCAGCTCATACGGAGAGGTTAGCCAAATTTGAAGAGGAGGTCTATAGGCAAAGAGAGGAAATGCAAGCAAAAATGACGAAAATGATGAACCTGGTAAAAGAATATACCAAGACAAAAGCTCCCGAAAAGGTATTAGTAAGAAGCAACGATTATCCTCCCGCTTCGTTTGTTAACGCCATTTCCATTATGCTTGAGGATGAAAAGGGTGAGGTAAAGAAAACTGAGGAATGCAAGAGGGAGGAGTCTGAACCTAATAATGAGCCCGAGACCATTGAGTACTACCTTAAGCACGAAATTAACAAAAAAACCATTGCAAACCAAGTGAACAACTTTAGGTACAATGAGGTTCTTAGGGAAGCCCTTGAAGGTAAAATAACAGAAGAAGAGTATGACGCCCTGCCTATGGACCTCTGTATGAGCTGGTTCTAAAAAAACCAGTAACAAAAAAACGAGACACCACAGGGAACTTCGTGATACCATGTAGCATAGGTGATATTGATAATATAAATGCCTTAGCTGATCAGGGGTCTGATGTGAACATAATGCCATTATCAATCTATAATAAGTTGACTAGGGAGAAGCCAGCCAAGACCTATCTTAGACTTTCCTTAGCTAATCACACCTATGTCTACCCTATAGGTATCGCGGTAGATGTCTTAATAGAGGTGGATAATATCGTTTACCCGGTAGATTTTATGATCATAGATGTTGAGGAAGATAGAAACATGCCACTCATTCTTGGGACACCATTTCTGGCCACCGCCAAAGCAACCATCAAATGCGGGGAGGGCATCATGATACTTAAAAGCGGAAAAAGGTACGCTAGAATACCCATTGTTCCAAGGTATCCTCTTAAGATCATGGAAAGGATCACGGGTGAGAGTCCACAAGTCCCTAGCAATATGGTTAAGAAGAAAATGAACGATTGGGAAAAAGGGCTTAGAGATTTTATGGTTCAAGGACTGCATGCAACATTGTGGAAGCCCGATAAAAAGTTAGGAAATAATCCCACTTCGATACCAAAAACACAAAGGAACCCTAAGGAATTTCTGAAGGGAGAAAAAGTACTCTTATACAAATCACGGATAAGGGCATTACAAGGTAGAAACAAACCAAGATGGTTTGGGCCTTTTTCGGTAAAGGAAACCAATTTAAAGGATAAAACCGTCACAATAATAGACGACGTTGGCAAGGAGTCCACGGTAAGCATACAACATCTACGCCCTTTTGACGAAGGGAGAACGAAGGAAAAAGGTGACGGTAGTGAAATCACGTAGGAGCACGACTACGAGTCTAGCTACAAGACTCATAAATAAAGAAAAGCGCTTCGTGGGAGGCAACCCATGCTTAATTGTTTGCTTGTTTGTGTCTGATGAGTGTCTAAATACTCATCATTTTTGTACCATTTAAACTGCAAAAACATCTGAAAACACTCAGAAACGCATCAAAATGATAAAAATATCACAAATAAGTGTTTTATGTGTTTTAAATGCAAAAATATCAAAATCTGGTGAAAAACGTATCAAGTTTGCATAATTGGCAGTTTTAGTCCCCCAAGTTTGAAAAGTCGTCAAAAACAGTCCCTGGTAAATCTAAATAAAGAAAAATATCACTTTGAGTCCCTAGGGATTCCTAAGTTGTCAAAATTGATCCTTGAAACTTAAAATTACAAATTTACAACTTAGGTCCCTGAACTTTGGAATTTGGCAAAATTAGTCCTTGGAAAATTTGAAATTGTCAAATCTAGTCCTTGTACTATTAAAGGTTGTCAGTTTTAGTCCTTATGGTAACTTTGGAAAAATGGCAGGAATGGTCCTTCAAGATTTCAGATTTGCAACTATAGTCCTTGTCATTTTAAAGCTATATACCAAGCCTTGTCAAATTAATTTTGACCCCCCTGCCTTTAAACTATTTTGAGCCCCTGTCAAAAGCCCCTTGACCCTCCCTTTTTGACCCCTTGGTCAAAATAAGTCAAATAACAGAAAAGGGCGCGCCACCTCCTGCTTATCTTCTTCCCCACCATCCCCTGCAACACTCCACTTGCCTGCTACCTCCCATCACCTTTTCACCTCATTCTCCACCCCCATCATCACTCAACCCTCTACAATTAATGCCACCCCCCCCCCCCTACTTGCTTATTTCAGGCCTACAAGTCAAATTGAGTCTTCCCGCCAAAATTGAAAAAAACAGGCAACTCACTCTAAACTCTCTCATTGGCTAAAATGAGAGGTGGGATCTGCTCAGAAGACCACGTGGAGCTCAATTGGTGCATAAAAGAAGAAAAAAGACAGAGTAGAAGGCAGTAGTTAGCTTTTATTTTCACATATATGTCGTATTTTTAATTTCTTAGTCTTAAAAAGGTTTTCAGTTGTATTTTCAAGTTTAATTGTATTAAGTACAAGTAATTAAGTGTATTACAACTTATTCCAAGCATCAATTCAAGTTCTAGTTCATGTTTCATGTTTTATGTAAACTGTTGAAAATTGCAATTTCAAACTCTCATGTATAAGTTTCAATAAGCTTATTTGTAAGCTCAAACAAGCTTAAACTAGCTTACTATAGCTTTTTATAAGCTCAAATTTAAATTTCATGCAATTTGGATATTGGTCAATGAAAGTCAAACTTGGAGAGCAAATGGGTATGAAATGAAATTGGATGATGCAGAGCTTGGATTTGGACATATATGGGGTTGTTTCATAATCTAGAATAGGTTGGTTGATCCTGTGTACCTTGGCAGACTATTGTGGCAAAAGGATCTTTTATAAGTCAATTCCAAGTCATATGGTATAATCTATGTTTGTAGCCTCAAGTAGTTCTAATCTGTTCATTAAGTAGTATTAAAGTTATTTTAACTCAGTTTGATCACAATCACATGCTAGTTCAGTAGTTTGTTGAATTTTTAGTTCATATCAGTGAAATCAAGGGTGTTTGGATTTACTGATCTTTCTGTCATAATGGTCTATTCAGTGGTTTAGTTGTATTGGTTCATGCTTATTAAGTGTGTTTGAGCTCAATTGAGTCAAAATATTGGGCCTGCATAGCCTAAAAGTCAAACTTGACTCTAAATCTGTCTATCTGTCTTACTGTTGTGGTTTTGGGATTTGAAATCTTTGGATTAGTGCTTAGAATTGTTAAAGATTGCTTGCAACTAGTTCATTACAACATATAACATCTACATCAGTCATTAAATTGGATCCAAATCTCAATAAAGTCAACTTTTCTTCTTTTGTTTACAAGTCAAAACAGGTCAAAAACAGATTTGAGCAGATATTGCAGCAGTTGCATAGGTCTCATTAAAGCTTTTTAGGTTCTGGTTTTTGGTATATAAGTAGTCTACTAGGTGGTCTTTAAGACCTCATAACTGTTTTTAGTTTAAGCTCTCTGGATAAGCTTGTGCATAAGCTCAAAATCAGGACCTGGTGCCCTGCTCACAGGGCTCAGCTCTCACTGAGTTTTCTCAGATCTTGTGCAAGCTTGCACAGGATTCATCAGAGCCCCCCAAGGTCTGGTATTTTGGTTTTGAGTAGCCACTTAGGTCCAGTTTAGGTTGTCATAATTGGTTTTTGGTTTATAACTTATTTGAGTGCTTTTTCTTGTGCTCAAAGTAGGCACATCAAAACTGTTTTAGCTTAAACTCATAAACATCAAATCTGTGTAAACAGCTATTCAGTGGTTAAAAATAGTTAAGATTAGTTGCAATTTGGTTACTTTAGTATATTGTAGCTTCTGTTCCAGTGTGGTGCTTGTTTGTGTTCACTTTGCTTATTAAAGTGCTTATTCATAAGCTCAATTCATAGCAGTTCCATAATCTTCCACACAACATCATGTTTTTCCATTTTTCCTAGATTCCTAGTATAATTTTAGAGTTTTCCTGAAATTTTCACATTTTTCCATAACAGTTTGCTATTTTTCTTAATTAAAAACAGTTTCTAGGATTATTTAAATAGCTTTTAATACAAAAAATTCAGAAAAAGTACAAAAAAATAATTTTTCATTTTTATTAAGTCTAGATAAATATAAAAAGTAAAAAAAAGTAATTTTCCAGATTTTTCATAGTTTATTTTGTAATTTTTAGTAATTTAATTAGTTTTAAATAGTTTAAAATCCATAAAAAATAGAAAAAAAATCAGAAAAATATAAAAATAGTTTTGAAAATTCTATTTTGATATTTTAGATTTTTCTAAGTCATAATTTTATTTTTCTAGCTTTATTTCATAATTTCTTGTATTTTAGGTAATTATTAAATAGTTAAAAATAGTTTTTAATTAATAAAAATTAGATAATTAGTCATAAAAATAATTTTCTTTTTCTAAAAAGTTTCTTATATCATTAGGTTTGTAAAAATATCATTTTCATATTTTTAGGATTAATATTGTGTAAGTTTCACGTTTTTATTTGTACGTAACGTAGTTTTAAATTAAGTTTTATAAAAACATAAAAAACAAAAACATTAGTTTAAAAATAGTGATAGCATTTATTTAATAGATTTTAACTTTTAATTTCCTTTAATCTCCCGTAGTTTATAAAAAACTCAAAATACCTACTGATCACTATCCTTAGTGGTTATTCGACATCTGATTGTGTTAAACACCAGTCATCCTCCGTGGGACTTAACGACCCAGGAATCCACTATATTCTCCTGATCTAAATTGCATTGGTGTGTGAACTGTTTTAAGTTCCTTACAGTTAATCATTCACAAGTGGTTAACTTGCGTGAGAAAACTTCACCGTTCAGCACCGATCAAATTTTGGCGCCGCTGCCGGGGAGGCTGTAAGCGTGTTCTAAGCATTTTTCAGACCCGTACTTGCACATATACCACAGTTTGTAAAAAGTTTTCTGTAAAGTTATAACAAAATCAAAAAGTTCATTAACACTTTTCCTAAAGTGTTAAAAACACCAAACAAAATATAAAACAACAAAACAATCGTAACGTTTTCTAGCTTGTGTTTCTTTTAAGGTGATTCTTAAAGAAATACGATTTGGTTAAACGAGACGATACCAAAAATATTGTCCAAAAGTTTTTAAACCCATCAGCACAAATCTGTACCTACGTCTTTTCAGTGATACTTAATATACATAAAAATCAACCACCGCAAATCAAGGCAGTGCACTACCTAACTGGGGGTGCGACCATAATAAGTTCCCGAACATCAGATTTAAAACTTGCCTTTGTGTCCTTGTGATTTGGTGTACCTTTTTCAAAGAAGCCATTTCACTTGTGATTATTGGTTAAGTTCACTTGTCGTTTTGCCTCGCATTTGTTTTGAAAATTGATTTTTATACTTAGTGCATGCGCACTCGTTCTTCCAGTTCTACAAGTCCATTGTCAGAACTTGGAAAGATTCCTCGTAGACGTAGAGGACGTTCTGCTCCTTCAGCTGTGACTGAGGAACGTCTACCACCACCACCACCTGCCGTAATGGCAGAAGACAAGCCGATGAATGAGCTTCTCCAAGCACCCATCGAGGGTTGCGGAGATGCTATTGTTGTCCCAGCCATCGTGGCTGATACTTTTGAGCTCAAAACCGGGTTACTTAATCTGGTAACCCAAAGCCAGTTCTATGGTTTTGAGCGGGATGATCCTCATGCACACATTCGATGGTTTAACAAGATTGCATCTACCATCAAGTACAAGAATGTCCCACATGAAGCTATCAAGCTTCTTCTGTTCCCATTTTCTCTAGAGGGACAAGCCCGGAATTGGCTTGAGAAACAACCCCCTCGTTCCATTGAGACATGGGAAGATCTTGTCACAAAGTTTGTGAACGAATTCTATCCTCCATCCCGAACTACAAGTCTTAAGAATGAGATAATGAAATTCTCTCAGAGATTTGAGGAATCATTCGGGGAGGCATGGGATCGTTACAAAGACTTGCTCCGCAAGTGTCCGCATCATGGTTTTACCGAGTTAATGCAAATGGATACTTTCTACAATGGTCTGAACCAGGCCAATCAAGACTCTCTAAATGCCTCCGCGGGAGGTAATTTCTTGAGCAAGACCACTAAAGAAGCCTTGCAAATCATTGAAAACAAGTCCCAGGTCCGTCCTTTCCGCACAAAGACATATCATACTGAGTCTAATGCTGGACCTTCTACTTCATCTCCCGTGAGTACATCTAGCACCGATGCTAAGATTGACAAACTCACGGATATTGTTCAGGCTTTGGTTCTTGCTAACCAAAAGAAAGTCACTTTCACACAAGCACCATCATATGGTGAAGTAAAGAAAGTTGAAGTTTGTGTTACTTGTGGTGGTCCTCATGCATACTACAACTGTACTGCCACCGATGGTAGTCCGTTTGAAGCTAATGCTATAGCCGGTACTTCAAATCAAGGAGGTAATCAATACCGTCCTCAGAATGAACCAAACTACCGTGCTAACACTTATCAGGCACCACCCGGTTTCAACCAGAATCCTAACCGGAACCAGAACCAACCAAGAATGAACCAAGGTTATCAAAACCAAGGTAATTTCTATTCCGGTCCCAACCAAGGTTTCCAACAACAAGGAAATCTTAATCAAAACACTTACAATCGAGGGAATCAATTTCAGGGGAATATGAACCCTAATCAAGGGAATTCTGGCTATAACCAGAACATACGGCCTCAAATTGTCCCTCCACCTCCTCCTGTGTCAACATCTGATGAGCTTTTAAGGCAATTCATGAAGACTCAAGAGGAGACAAACAGGTTGTTGGTCAGTCATATCGCTGAATTAAAGAAGTCTTTAAATGATCGACCCTCGGGCTCAGGTACTCTACCTAGCAACACGATCGCTAATCCGAGGGGCGATGCAAAGGCGATCACAACCAGAAGTGGTACTTCATATGATGGACCTGCTATTCCTACTACCTCTTCTTCTTCTTCTCTCCCGAAGGTAGTGGAAAGTGAACCTGAGGCGACAAAGGACAAGGAACTTCCTACTAATAACGGAGGAACCAGTACTGTCCATCCTCAGGTTGTCCAGAAACCAAAATCCAATCCAGGAGTTGTTTTTGAACCTCCTGTAGCTCCCATTGAAAAATCCAAATCTTCTATTCCTTACCCATCACGTTTACATGAGCAAAAGCTCCGCGAGAAAGCCGGTCATCAAATGGAAAAATTCTTTCAAATTTTCCAAGAACTTCATTTTGACATAAGCTTCGCGGATGCTATCATGTTGATGCCCAAGTTTGCATCAACTCTCAAACACATGTTAAGCAACAAGGAAAAGCTGTTTGAAATGGCTAAAACTCCTCTCAACGAGAACTGCTCTGCAGTTATCTTGAAGAAGCTTCCCGAGAAGCTTGGAGATCCTGGAAAGTTCCTCTTACCTTGTGTATTTCCAGGAATGGTTGAATGCTTTGCCTTAGCTGATCTTGGTGCAAGCATAAACCTGATGCCTCATTCAGTATGGAAGAAACTTTCTCTTCCGGATCTTACTCCTACATGCATGACTCTCGAGCTTGCAGATCGTACAATATCTCGTCCTCTTGGAATTGCCGAGGACGTATTTGTGAAAGTAGGGAAGTTCCATTTTCCATCTGACTTTGTAGTTGTTGATTTCGATGCTGATCCACGGGTTCCTCTCATTGTTGGAAGAGGATTCCTGAGAACAGGCCGTGCTCTCATTGATGTATTTGAGCAAGAAATCACATTACGTGTTGGTAATGACGCTGTCACCTTTAACCTTGATCAAACTTCGAGGTACTCTGCAAACTATGATTCTGAGTCGGTTAACCGAATAGATATCATTGATGTTGCTTCTGAAGAGTACTCTCAAGAAGTTCTGGGTTATTCTCATAATTCTGTGAGTGGGAATCCCACCACATCTTCTCAACCTATCATAGCCAATTCTACTCCTTCTCTCACTCCGTTTGAGGGAAGCGACTTCATCTTGGAAGAGATTGAAGCGTACTTGGCTAGTGATTCTGTTCCATGGGAAATTGATCACGCTCCAATTGACATCGAGGGGGACATACTTCTCATTGAGAAAATGCTTAAAGATGATCAATCATCAACCCCTCACCCTAGTGATGCAATTCCAGAAGAGATTAATCTCCATGAGATTAATCCGGAGGGAGATATTTTTACTCTTGAGAAGTTGTTAAATCAGGACACTTCTCCCGTCAACCTTCATAACAAGGAAGTCAAGTCAGTTGAGAAAACTGAAGAATTTCCTGAAGTCGAACTTAAGGACTTACCGCCTCATCTCGAGTATGCATTTCTTGAGGGTGATGATAAATTACCCGTCATTATTGCTCGAGATTTGAGTAAAGATGAAAAGACTGCTCTCATAAAGGTCTTGAAGTCACACAAGCAAGCAATTGCTTGGAAACTCTCCGACATTAAGGGTATTAACCCTGAGTTCTGTACTCACAAAATCTTGATGGAGGATGACTTCAAGCCAGCAGTTCAACATCAGAGAAGGGTGAATCCAAAAATCCATGATGTTATCAAACAGGGGGTTATCAAACTTCTTGATGCAGGATTGATTTACCCAATCTCAGATAGTCCTTGGGTTAGCCCGATTCACTGTGTTCCAAAAAAGGGTGGCATGACTGTTTTCACGAATGAAGAAAACGAGTTAATTCCAACTCGATTGGTTACGGGATGGCGTGTGTGTATTGACTATCGTAAGTTGAATGACGCCACCCGTAAAGACCATTTTCCTCTACCCTTCATGGACCAGATGCTTGAGAGATTAGCAGGGAATGAGTACTATTGTTTCCTTGATGGTTTCTCGGGTTACTTTCAGATCCCCATTGATCCACAGGATCAAGAGAAGACCACATTCACCTGCCCATACGGAACTTTTGCCTACAAACGTATGCCTTTTGGCTTATGTAACGCTCCTGGCACGTTCCAACGCTGTATGATGGCCATATTCCACGACATGATCGGGGAAACAATGGAGGTGTTTATGGATGACTTCTCAGTCATCGGGGATTCATTTCAGGCGTGTCTCTCCCATTTAGACAAAATGCTTAAAAGGTGTGAAGACAGCAATCTATGTCTAAATTGGGAGAAGAGTCACTTTATGGTCAAAGAAGGCATAGTCCTTGGCCATAAGATTTCCAAAAATGGGATTGAGGTCGATAGAGCAAAAGTTGATGTTATTGCTAAACTGCCTCATCCCACTACTGTCAAAGGTATTAGGAGTTTTCTTGGTCATTTCGGGTTTTATCGCAGATTCATACAGGATTTTTCCAAAATCGCTCGGCCTATGACCCATCTTCTTGAAAAAGAAGCTCCTTTTATCTTCTCTCCTGAGTGCGTCGAAGCTTTTGAAACACTAAAGAAAAGGCTTACGGAAGCACCCATTCTAGTTGCCCCCGACTGGTATTTACCCTTCGAGCTCATGTGCGATGCAAGTGATTTTGCTATCGGTGCAGTCTTGGGGCAACGCAAAACAAAGCATTTTCAGCCTATACACTACGCAAGTAAGACTATGACTGAAGCTCAAACCCATTACACCACTACAGAAAAAGAACTATTAGATGTGGTGTATGCGTTTGAGAAATTTCGGCCATACCTCATCTTGACCAAATGCGTGGTGTACACGGACCACTCTGCTCTCAAATATCTCTTTGCAAAACAAGATGCAAAGCCGAGATTGCTCCGTTGGGTTCTCCTCCTCCAGGAATTTGATATCATTATACGTGATAAAAAAAGAGCTGAGAACCTAGCTGCTGATCATCTATCCCGATTAGAGAACCCTCACCAGGATGTGTTCGAGAAAAAGGAAATAAATGAAACATTTCCTCTCGAGACACTCAATGCGGTTTCTTTTCGTGGAGACTCTACTACCCCATGGTTTGCTGACTTCGCAAATTACCATGCGGGTAACTTCATAGTGAAAGGGATGTCATCCCAACAGAAGAACAAATTCTTCAAGGATGTAAAACATTACTTCTGGGACGACCCCTACTTGTTTAAAATTTGCGCGGATCAAGTCATCAGGCGATGTGTATATGGTCAGGAAGCTATTGACATTCTCAAAGCTTGCCATGCTGGACCTACTGGGGGACATCATAGCCCCAACTACACCGCCAAGAAGGTGTTTGATTCCGGGTTCTATTGGCCCACAATCTACAAGGATGCCCATGAATTCGTCAAAGCCTGTGACGCTTGTCAACGTCACGGGAATATCTCACAAAGGAATGAAATGCCACAAAACGCCATTCAAGTGTGTGAGATCTTTGACATCTGGGGCATTGACTTTATGGGCCATTCCCTTCTTCTCGCGGTAATAAGTACATACTCGTGGCCGTTGACTATCTGTCAAAATGGGTTGAAGCTAAGGCTTTGCATACCAATGATGCCCGAGTTGTTGTGAAATTCTTGAAATCTCTCTTTGCTAGGTTTGGAACTCCACGAGCCATAATCAGTGATCGTGGTACGCATTTCTGCAATGACCAGTTTGAAAGAGTCATGCGGAAGTATGGTGTAACTCACCGTCTCTCTACTGCGTACCACCCCCAAACTAGTGGGCAAGTGGAGGTTTCAAACCGAGGGATTAAGAGAATTCTGGAGAGGACGGTTGGCGAAAACCGTGCCTCTTGGTCGGATAAGCTAGATGACGCACTCTGGGCCTTCCGTACAGCTTACAAAACACCCATCGGGTGTACTCCATACAAGCTTGTGTACGGGAAGGCGTGTCATCTGCCAGTTGAGCTAGAGCACAAGGCATACTGGGCCTTGAAACATGCCAACTTTGATATTCAGACAGCTGGTGATCACAGAAAAGTTCAAATGAATGAATTAAATGAACTCCGTGATCAAGCATACGAGAACTCTTTGATCTACAAAGAAAAGACAAAGAAGATTCATGACTCTAAAATCAAGAACCGCGTTTTCAACGTTGGTGATCGAGTCCTTCTTTTTAATTCAAGATTGAAGATTTTCTCGGGAAAGCTTAAATCCCGCTGGTCTGGACCATTTACTATCACTAAGGTTTATCCTTATGGCACCATTGAGTTATCTCAACCCGATGGTCCAAGCTTTAAAGTGAATGGTCATCGAGTGAAGCATTACTTTGGAGAGGACATTCCCCCTGTGATTGTCCCGGATCTTCAAACTTTCCCCATGAACCAATGAATGCGGGGATCGAGTCAAGCTAGCGACTCGGGTATCAAAAACAGTAGCATGTTACATGGGTTTTCACCCATGTGTACCACCCTAGTGTGGGGGAGTTGCCCCACAGGTTGTGTATATAAAAGAGTTTCAAAAAAAAAAAAAAAAAAAAAAAAAAAAAAAAAAAAAAAAAAAAAAAATCCTTGCTAAATAATGGCCGTAGTATTTCCCTTTTACGTTCTATGTTTCGGCATAACCGCCGGTACTTTGAATATTGAGGGCAATATTCATTTCTAAGTGTGGGGGGGAATTCTCACGAATTTTATCATGTAATTATACCACCTAATTCCCCCAATTTTGGTCAATTTTTTTTTTTTTTTTTTTGGAGTAAGTGTTCTACACTTACTCATTTGGTTATCAGTCCGCCTTGTCTAATAAACAAAAGGATTGGCTAATCCAGGAGCAAACGGCTCTTAGTAAAGATATCTCAAATCCGTTGACGGCTTGCAATTTGCCCAAAATTGTATGGTATTCAGCTCACCATATCCTTAAAAGTGAAGAGTTGGCTAGTCCAGAAGCAAACGGCTTCTGGTAAAGACAAATCAAATCCGTTGGAAGCTGGTGGTTTGCTCAAAATCACTTGGTTATCGGTGTACCAAAGTTCTTACTTGAACTGAAACATTTGGCTACTCCAGAAGTAATGGCTTTTGGTAAAGAGATTGAAATCCATTAATTTTTCTCAAAACATTGCTAGGGACTAGCAATATCTTAGTGTGGGGGATTGATGAGTGTCTAAATACTCATCATTTTTGTACCATTTAAACTGCAAAAACATCTGAAAACACTCAGAAACGCATCAAAAATGATAAAAATATCACAAATAAGTGTTTTATGTGTTTTAAATGCAAAAATATCAAAATCTGGTGAAAAACGTATCAAGTTTGCATAATTGGCAGTTTTAGTCCCCCAAGTTTGAAAAGTTGTCAAAAACAGTCCCTGGTAAATCTAAATAAAGAAAAATATCACTTTGAGTCCCTAGGGATTCCTAAGTTGTCAAAATTGATCCTTGAAACTTAAAATTACAAATTTACAACTTAGGTCCCTGAACTTTGGAATTTGGCAAAATTAGTCCTTGGAAAATTTGAAATTGTCAAATCTAGTCCTTGTACTATTAAAGGTTGTCAGTTTTAGTCCTTATGGTAACTTTGGAAAAATGGCAGGAATGGTCCTTCAAGATTTCAGATTTGCAACTATAGTCCTTGTCATTTTAAAGCTATATACCAAGCCTTGTCAAATTAATTTTGACCCCCCTGCCTTTAAACTATTTTGAGCCCCTGTCAAAAGCCCCTTGACCCTCCCTTTTTGACCCCTTGGTCAAAATAAGTCAAATAACAGAAAAGGGCGCGCCACCTCCTGCTTATCTTCTTCCCCACCATCCCCTGCAACACTCCATTTGCCTGCTACCTCCCATCACCTTTTCACCTCATTCTCCACCCCCATCATCACTCAACCCTCTACAATTAATGCCACCCCCCCCCCTACTTGCTTATTTCAGGCCTACAAGTCAAATTGAGTCTTCCCGCCAAAATTGAAAAAAACATGCAACTCACTCTAAACTCTCTCATTGGCTAAAATGAGAGGTGGGGTCTGCTCAGAAGACCACGTGGAGCTCAATTGGTGCATAAAAGAAGAAGAAAGACAGAGTAGAAGGCAGTAGTTAACTTTTATTTTCACATATATGTCGTATTTTTAATTTCTTAGTCTTAAAAAGGTTTTCAGTTGTATTTTCAAGTTTAATTGTATTAAGTACAAGTAATTAAGTGTATTACAACTTATTCCAAGCATCAATTCAAGTTCTAGTTCATGTTTCATGTTTTATGTAAACTGTTGAAAATTGCAATTTCAAACTCTCATGTATAAGTTTCAATAAGCTTATTTGTAAGCTCAAACAAGCTTAAACTAGCTTACTATAGCTTTTTATAAGCTCAAATTTAAATTTCATGCAATTTGGATATTGGTCAATGAAAGTCAAACTTGGAGAGCAAATGGGTATGAAATGAAATTGGATGATGCAGAGCTTGGATTTGGACATATATGGGGTTGTTTCATAATCTAGAATAGGTTGGTTGATCCTGTGTACCTTGGCAGACTATTGTGGCAAAAGGATCTTTTGTAAGTCAATTCCAAGTCATATGGTATAATCTATGTTTGTAGCCTCAAGTAGTTCTAATCTGTTCATTAAGTAGTATTAAAGTTATTTTAACTCAGTTTGATCACAATCACATGCTAGTTCAGTAGTTTGTTGAATTTTTAGTTCATATCAGTGAAATCAAGGGTGTTTGGATTTACTGATCTTTCTGTCATAATGGTCTATTCAGTGGTTTAGTTGTATTGGTTCATGCTTATTAAGTGTGTTTGAGCTCAATTGAGTCAAAATATTGGGCCTGCATAGCCTAAAAGTCAAACTTGACTCTAAATCTGTCTATCTGTCTTACTGTTGTGGTTTTGGGATTTGAAATCTTTGGATTAGTGCTTAGAATTGTTAAAGATTGCTTGCAACTAGTTCATTACAACATATAACATCTACATCAGTCATTAAATTGGATCCAAATCTCAATAAAGTCAACTTTTCTTCTTTTGTTTACAAGTCAAAACAGGTCAAAAACAGATTTGAGCAGATATTGCAGCAGTTGCATAGGTCTCATTAAAGCTTTTTAGGTTCTGGTTTTTGGTATATAAGTAGTCTACTAGGTGGTCTTTAAGACCTCATAACTGTTTTTAGTTTAAGCTCTCTGGATAAGCTTGTGCATAAGCTCAAAATCAGGACCTGGTGCCCTGCTCACAGGGCTCAGCTCTCACTGAGTTTTCTCAGATCTTGTGCAAGCTTGCACAGGATTCATCAGAGCCCCCCAAGGTCTGGTATTTTGGTTTTGAGTAGCCACTTAGGTCCAGTTTAGGTTGTCATAATTGGTTTTTGGTTTATAACTTATTTGAGTGCTTTTTCTTGTGCTCAAAGTAGGCACATCAAAACTGTTTTAGCTTAAACTCATAAACATCAAATCTGTGTAAACAGCTATTCAGTGGTTAAAAACAGTTAAGATTAGTTGCAATTTGGTTACTTTAGTATATTGTAGCTTCTGTTCCAGTGTGGTGCTTGTTTGTGTTCACTTTGCTTATTAAAGTGCTTATTCATAAGCTCAATTCATAGCAGTTCCATAATCTTCCACACAACATCATGTTTTTCCATTTTTCCTAGATTCCTAGTATAATTTTAGAGTTTTCCTGAAATTTTCACATTTTTCCATAACAGTTTGCTATTTTTCTTAATTAAAAACAGTTTCTAGGATTATTTAAATAGCTTTTAATACAAAAAATTCAGAAAAAGTCCAAAAAAATAATTTTTCATTTTTATTAAGTCTAGATAAATATAAAAAGTAAAAAAAAGTAATTTTCCAGATTTTTCATAGTTTATTTTGTAATTTTTAGTAATTTAATTAGTTTTAAATAGTTTAAAATCCATAAAAATAGAAAAAAAATCAGAAAAATATAAAAATAGTTTTGAAAATTCTATTTTGATATTTTAGATTTTTCTAAGTCATAATTTTATTTTTTTAGCTTTAATTCATAATTTCTTGTATTTTAGGTAATTATTAAATAGTTAAAAATAGTTTTTAATTAATAAAAATTAGATAATTAGTCATAAAAATAATTTTCTTTTTCTAAAAAGTTTCTTATATCATTAGGTTTGTAAAAATATCATTTTCATATTTTTAGGATTAATATTGTGTAAGTTTCACGTTTTTATTTGTACGTAACGTAGTTTTAAATTAAGTTTTATAAAAACATAAAAAACAAAAACATTAGTTTAAAAATAGTGATAGCATTTATTTAATAGATTTTAACTTTTAATTTCCTTTAATCTCCTGTAGTTTATAAAAAACTCAAAATACCTACTGATCACTATCCTTAGTGGTTATTCGACATCTGATTGTGTTAAACACCAGTCATCCTCCGTGGGACTTAACGACCCAGGAATCCACTATATTCTCCTGATCTAAATTGCATTGGTGTGTGAACTGTTTTAAGTTCCTTACAGTTAATCATTCACAAGTGGTTAACTTGCGTGAGAAAACTTCACCGTTCAGCACCGATCAGTGTCATATATCTTTTATTGATTGTCTATTCTCATGTTTAAATTTGTAAAAATGCTTTATTTTGTTTTTAACCTCGTCTTATTAACATATAAAGTTATTTTATATAAAGGATAAGTGTAGGGAGGATTACACACGTTTTCAAAAGAAACGTAAACATGAGAATAACAATTAATTAGAAGATATGCATGTGTGTTTGTTCGAGTCAGATGCTTGTATCTAGTCATAATGGATGTTTTGCAGAAATTTTTTCCAGATTTTAAAGATGTAAATTTTCCAGAATTTTTTTCAGAAAATCGCAGACCAGTTTTTGTCAGGATAACCTGACGGCGTCAGGATCGCAACCTCACGGCGTCAGGAAGGAGTAAAAATAACAGATCATTTTTTTCTCGTTTTCTGAGCTACTTATAAATTTTAGAATTTTCCAGGTCTTAATTTTCCAAAAAAATCTGTAAACATCCATTCCACAAGCATTATATCCTAGTTTAGTAGAGTCTTATATATATTATTACCGCCGATTTTACGCGAAGGTTTCGTTTGTTTTCTTCAAGTGTGCAGGTTTTATTTATCAAGAAGAAGATACATAAGGTTGGAAGGAGCTTTTCACGCATATATTCTTCTTGGAAAGGATTTAACCAATACTTCACACACGGATCCTACCGAGCTAATCAGGGGAGTATTAGTTTCTTTCGTTTTTTTTATTACCTTCTATTATCATAACTTTGATACTTTCGGGGAACATTGGGGACAATGTTCAGTTTAAGTGTAGGGAGGGAAAATAAAACGGGAACTTTGAAACTATGCTTATCCTTGATTATTTGCTTTGTCCAATTGTATTTGTGTAATAAACCATGAGAAAATGTCGGTTAGGGTAATTTTGGCACCAAATTTAAATTTTTTCATGACATATAGGAGTGGGCCATTAGTCTTAACAAAAGCGTCTCATGGATAGGAAGTTACATGACTAGCACAAAAACGCTTTACCACTTAAATTCCACCCAAAATGTGAGGATCACCCTTAGAGTAGTAGGAATTAAAGCATTCATCTTTAATGCTTAGTGTGTGAACCGGTAGTTTAATAGATTCTAGAACTTGTTTTGTGATGCATCCCGAGATCGCTAGTAACACTACACTTGTGTAGTTAGGAATAACTAAATGATAAGAGGCATTAGGATAACCCTTGTTTGATACCCGTAATATAATTACTTCTTCCACATCGGTTGAGTAATTCCCCCACACCCTTGCGTTGTACTCATCTTTAGTACACGATACCCCTAGTTAACCCCTCAGAGCCTATCCTTTTCGCGGTTCTCGTGATGTTTCGGTTTTTCCGGAATATCAATGAAGAGCATTGTTTACACCCACCCCTAAATGTACACCCAAATCGCCTTAGCCTACCTTGTATGCACTCACTTTTAGTGCATTATTGTTATCACCCTAAAAACCCTTAGTTCAATTATCTAGTTGCTTGCATGAGTTGCTAGGTCGAGTCATATCCTTTGTATACAGTTTTGGGACGATTGGGATTCATGGGAAAAGTTAAAGTTTATGAAATGACGGGAAGGGAACGTTAAATTCAAATTCCCTTTGTTTGCGTAATAATGTACCACAAGTGTTTTGATCTTTTCAATTCGGGTCAAATTAGTGTTAGAGTAATAAAAACTCAAGTGTAGGGATGTGCCTATAAATCCCTATCATTTTGATGTTACCGTAGAGGATGGTAGAGTAAAAGTGTAAACAAAAAAAAAAAAAAAAAAAAAAAAAAAAAAAAAAAAAAAAAAAAAAAAAAACGGGCTACCATCCTACATCTATCCTTTAAATTTATGTTTGTGTGTTTCAGTTATCTAGAGTTTAGAGTGTCGAGTCTTGGCTTAGCAACGCCATTCTTCGTATGCTTGTAACATAAAGATTTTTGACTTGCCACCACTAAATAGCCTATCCCACCAAACCCTTTGTTTCCCTACCATAAGCCTAACATTACAACCCTTTAAAAGACCTCTTTGATAGTCTTTCCTAGGTGCTTACGCCAAAGCGATGGAGGTTTGATCTAGTCTCAAGCTTATGGTAATCTATGTACTAGGACCGGTTAATGAGTGTTCATCTTCCATTTCCAACTTGTTATATTTCATATACACCCTAAAGATGTGAGTACCCAAACACCCCATGTGAGGTGCTAGTATGTAATTTATGTGCTTGTTATGACTTTTGCGGGGCTTATATGTGTTGTGGATTGTTCTAAACCAATGCTTTATGACCCATAACTTATAAATTAATTGGCTAAAAGCACATTTGCTTGAGGGCAAGCAAATACCAAGTGTAGGGATATTTGATAAGGTTTTAAAATGTACCTTTTTTAGGGGTCGTTTAAGCCCTTATTTGATCACTTTTGTATCCGTTATTACTTAATATCGTTCCTTTTCACTTTTTAGGTCTCTTGAAGGCAAATTGCTGGAATAGCACTTATTTGGACGAAAAGGCGCGGATATACGAAGAAAATGGCCAAAGTCAAGAATCGAGACACTCAAGCTGCTGAAATACAAGGGGACGGTGTCAGGTGTTATCTGCAACGCCGTCGGAGCACTTTTGTGACGGCTCAGTAGCCAAATTGCTTATTTACAAGTGACGGTGTCAGGCTTTAAAAGAGTAGGTCGTCGCAACTCAGACGGCCTAGATTTGATCCAGACGGCGTCAGAGGCTGAAGAGAACGGCGTCACAAGCATAAGGTGACGCCGTCACAAGACTAACGTGGCCAAGACGAAACCCTAATGACGGCGACCCGACAGCGTCACAAATCATAAGGTGACGCCGTCGCGAATGTAATCTTATATATATAATCCGAATTTTTCAGTTTTTAGTGTGTAGTCTTTTGGAGTAAAAACCTAAACCGAACCAAAGCTGTCTTGTACTGTATTTTAGGGTTCCAAACCCTATCTTACACCAAGAAAAGTGTTTTACTTCATTAATTCAATTATGTCTTCAATTATTTGTGTGTATGCTTGCATGTTCTCCATGTCCGGCTAATTTACTTGTGTGTTTGCTTAGGGAATATGAAACTTAACTATTGAATATTGATTGGTTGTCTCTTATCTTAATTGTTAATGATCTAGTAATGCGATAGGTCATTCGTTGTGTAGTTAATGCTTGATTAATCTTTGTGAACCTTAGACTATAACACCTAGAGTAGTTGTAGGCTAAACCATCCAAAGAGTACCTTAGAGTTAGAGTTTATAAATCCTAGAGATTTTGTAGACGAGACCCTTTGGTAGTTTCAAAGAGTTAGGGATAAACGCATACCCTACGACCTTAGACACACAACGCAATTAAGAATAAGGACGTGACAATTCAACCATCAATAGGAGATAATTAAGGAGTAATAAAACCTAAGTAGACACATCTTTAAAATATCATACGAGCACACAATAATTAGACATAGACAACCCTCACCTTAGTTAATTAGATAATTAGATAATAGCGTAATCGGTAGAAATACCAACCCCCCCCCCCAAATCCAAACCCTGAGATTCGTACCTTTCCATTTCCTAAAAAAAACATAAAAAGATAAAAAAATAATCTTCCTCAACCCCAACCTTAGCGTAGTAACTCCTCACTAGCATTCCTATTCCCCTAGAGAACGATATCAATTCCCGTGGCTTACCCTAATACTACACTACAACGATTAGGTTCACTGCCTAGGGTATTGAAAAACTTGCTCGACGAAAAGGAAGTTCCTTTGACCCCGAACGACGCTGATAACGAAAATGGAAGTGTAGAATTTTGCTCCTAACTGATGCAGTTCTTCCAGGGGGAAGAACTTCTTGGTAAACTTGGTTGTGAGTTGTTCCTAAGTGAAAATAGATCTTGGAGGGAGCTTATCGAGCCACTCCTTGGCTTGCCCTTGAAGAGAAAATGGGAAAAACCGGAGTCTAGATGTCTCCTTGGATGCCCCATCGGCATAGATAGCATCAACAGTTTTTAAAAACTGTTTGATGTGGTGGATTGGGTTTTCGCTATGGGATCCATGGAATTGACATGCATTTTGGATCAGCCAAATGTCAGAGGCATGCAGTACCTTATTGATTTGCTCTGAAGGATAGACAATGGCACTGGTGAATCCAGATGCAGAGGGGGAAGAGTATTCCCCGAGGGATTCTGCTTCAGGAGGATTAATGGGTCCATTGACCGGAGTGGCAGGAATTTCCTCGCCATTTTGGCTCAGATCGTCAATGATGATGGTTTCAGGGGATTGTGGGGAATGAGGGGACTCTTCATCAGATGTGACTTCATCAAAATTGATGGAAGTGCCATGAGGTTCCGACTCATGGAGAGCTTTTCTTCTCCTATTGAGCTCTCTTTCGGGTTCTGCAAAAGGTTCAAGAAGAGTTTTGGTGGAACTGCGGATTCTAAGTTGTCTAAGGGGGTTGGTAGGGGGAAGTGGCGGTTGGTAATCACCTTCCATAACGAAAAGTGATGGGATTACGAACAAAGGTCACGAAGAAGGGGGATAGACTAAGAGAAAGCTAAAAATGAGAAAAAAAATTTACTTGATAGGAATCAAGCAAAGAAGCCTAAACGAGGTGGACTACGAACTAGCTATTCTATTCCCCGGCAGCGGCGCCAAAAACTTGATAACGCTACACGCGTCGTTCGGGGTCAAAGGAACTTCCTTTTCGTCGAGCAAGTTTTTCAACACCCTAGGCAGTGAACCTAATCGTTGTAGTGTAGTATTAGGGTAAGCCACGGGTATTGATATCGTTCTCTAGGGGAATAGGGATGCTAGTAAGAAGTTACTACGCTAAGGTTGGGGTTGAGGAAGATTATTTTTTTATCTTTTTATATTTTTTTAGGAAATGGAAAGGTACGAATCTCGAGGTATTGGATTTGGGGGGTTGGTATTACTACCGATTACTCTACTTATCTAATTATCTAATCTAAGGTGTATGTAGTCTATGTCTAATTAATGTGTGCTCGTATGATAGTTTAAAGATGTGTTTACTTAGGTTTTACTACTCCTTAATTATCTCCTATTGGTGGTTGAATTGTCACGTCCTTATTCCTAGTTGCGTTGTGTGTCTAAGGTTGTAGGGTATGCGTTTCTCCCTAACTCTTTGAACTTACCAAAGGGTCTCGTCTACAAAACCCACTAGGGATGATAAACTCCTACTCTAAGGCACTCTTTGGATGGTTTAGCTTACAACTACTCAAGGAGTCATATTCTAAGGTTCACAAAGATTTAATCAAGCATTAAGTACACAACGAATGACCTATCGCATTACTAGATCATTAATCAACTAAGATAAGAGACAACCAATCAATATTCAATAATTAAGTTTCATATTCCCTAAGCAAACACACAAGTAAATTAGCCGGACATGGAGAACATGCAAGCATACACACAAATAATCAAAGACATAATTGTATTAATGAAGTAAACACTTATCTTGGTGTAAGATAGGGTTTGGAACCCTAAAATACTGTACAAGACAGGCTTGGTTCGGTTTAGGTTTTTACTCCAAAAGACTACACACTAAAAACTGAAAAATTCGGATTCTATATACAAGATTACACATGCGACGGCGTCACCTTATGTTTTGTGACGCCGTCGGATCGCCGTCATTAGGGTTTCGTCTTGGCCACATTAGACTTGCGACGGCGTCACCTTATGCTTGTGACGCCGTCCTCTTCAGCTTCTGACGCCGTCTGGATTGCATCTAGGTCGTCTGAGTTGCGACGGTCTACTCTTTTATAACCTGACGTCGTCACTTGAAAATATGAGTTTTGGCTTCTGAGCCGTCACAAAATCCTCCGACGGCGTCACCATTTAACACCTGACGCCGTCACCTTGTGTTTTCAGCAGCTTTGAGTGTCTCGATTCTGACTTTGGGCATTTTCTTCATATATTCGCGCCTTTTCGTCCAAATAAGTGCCATTCCAGCATTTTGCCTTCAAAAGACCTAAAAAGTGAAAAGGAACGATATTAAGCAATAACGGGTACAAAAGTGATCAAATAAGGGCTTAAACGACCCCTTAAAAAGGTACCTTTTAAAACCTTATCAAATATCCCTACACTTGGTATTTGCTTGTCCTCAAGCAAATGTGCTTTTAGCCAATTAATTTATAAGTTAGGGGTCATGAAGCATTGGTTCAAAATGGTCCACAACACATATAAGCCCCGCAAAAGTCATAACAAGCACGGAAATCACATACTAGCACCTCTCATGGGGTGTTTGGATACTCACATCTCTCTCGGGTGTATATGAAATATAACAAATTGGAAATGGAAGATAAACACTCATTAACCGGTCCTAGTACATAGATTACCATAGGCTTGAGAATAGATCAAACCTCCATCGCTTTGGCGTAAGCACCTAGGAAAGACTATCAAAGAGGTCTTTAAAGGGTTGTAACGTTAGGCTTACGGTAGGGAAACAAAGGGTTTGGTGGGATAGGCTTTTTAGTGGTGGCAAGTCAAAAATCTCTATGTTAAATGCATATGAAGAATGGCGTTGTAAGCCAAGACTCGACACTCTAGCTGACTGAAATAAACAAACATAAATTTAAAGGATAGATGTAGGATGGTAGCCCGTATGTTTTTTTGTTTTTTTTTTTTTTTTTTTTCATACACTTTTACTCTACCATCCTCTACGGTAACATCAAAATAATAGGGATTTATAGGCACATCCCTACACTTGAGTTTTTATTACTCTACACTAATTTGACCCGAATTGAAAAGATCAAAACACTTGTGGTACATTATTACGCAAACAAAGGGAATTTGAATTTAACGTTCCCTTCCCGTCATTTCATAAACTTTAACTTTTCCCATGAATCCCAATCGTCCCAAAACTGTATACAAAGGATATGACTCGACTTAGCAACTCATGCAAGCAACTAGATAATTGAACTAAGGGTTTAAGGTGATAACAATAATGCACTAAAAGTGAGTGCATACAGGGTAGGCTAAGGCGATTTGGGTGTATATTTGGGGGTGGGGTGTAAACAATGCTCTTCATTGATATTCCGGAAAAACCGAAACATCACGAGAACCGCAAAAAGGATAGGCTCTGAGGGGTTAACTAGGGGTATCGTGTACTAAAGATGAGTACAACGCAAAAGGGTGTGGGGGAATTACTCAACCGATGTGGAAGAAGTAATTATATTACGGGTATCAAACAAGGGTTATCCTAATGCCTCTTATCATTTAGTTATTCCTAACTACACAAGTGCAGTCTCACTAGCGATCTCGGAATGCATCACAAAACAAGTTCTAGAATCTAATATACTACCGGTTCACACTCTAAGCATTGAAGATGAATGCTTCAATTCCTACTTAATCTAAGGGCGATCCTCACATTTTGGGTGGAATTTAGGTGGTAAAGGGTTTTTGTGCTAGTCATGTAACTTCCTATCTGTGAGATGCTTTTGTTAAGACTAATGGCCCACTCCTATATGTCATGAAAAATTTTAAATTTGGTGCCAAAATTACCCTAACTGACATTTTCTCATGGTTTATTACACAGTTACAATTGGACAAAGCAAATAATCAAGGATAAGCATAGTTTCAAAGTTCCCGTTTTATTTTCCCTCCCTACACTTAAACTGAACATTGTCCCCAATGTTCCCCGAAAGTATCAAATTTATGATAATGGAAGGTAATTAAAAACGAAAGAAACTAGTACTCCCCTGATTAGCTCGGTAGGATCCGTGTGAAGTGGTGGTTAAATCCTTTCCAAGAAGAATTTATGCATGAAAAGCTCCTTCCAATCTTATGTAACTTCTTCTTGATAAATTAAACATGCACACTTGAAGAAAACAAACGAAACCTTCGCGTAAAATTAGCGGTAATAATATATATAAGACTCGATTTAAACTAGGATATAATGCTTGTGAAATGGATGTTTACAGAATTTCTGGAAAATTAAGACCTGGAAAATTCCAAAAATTTATAAGTAGCTCAGAAAACGAGAAAAAAAAAGATAATCGGTTGTTTTTACTCTTTCCTGACGCCGTCAGGTTGCGATCCTGATGCCGTCAGGTTATCCTGACAAAAACTGGTCTGCGATTTTCTGGAAAAAATTCTGGAAAATTTACATCTTTAGAATCTGGAAAAATTTCTGCAAAACATCCATTATGACTCGATACAAGCATTTGACTCGAACAAACACACAAATATATCTTTTAGTTAATTGTTATTCTCATGTTTACGTTTCTTTTGAAAACGTGTGTAATCCTCCCTACACTTATCCTTTATGTAAAATACCTTTATATGCAATTAAGACGAGGTTAAAAACAAAATAAAGCATTTTTACAAATTTAAACATGAGGATAAACAATCAATAAAAGACATATGACACTAACAAGCAAACAATTAAGCATGGGTTGCCTCCCACGAAGCGCTTTTCTTTATTTAAGAGTCTTGTAGCTAGACTCGTAGTCGTGCTCCTACGTGACTTCTTCACCGCCACCTTCTTCCAAAACAATATCCTCATCGTTCACCATTTCATTATTATCCAACTGATAATGCTTTACCCGTTTTCCATTAACAGTGAATTCTCTTCCATCGTGGTCTAGTAGCACCACCGCTCCATTGCTCATCTGCTTTCTTACTAAAAAGGGTCCATACCATCTTGATTTGAGTTTTCCTGGAAATAATCTCAGTCTTGAATTATACAAGAGCACCTTATCTCCTTCCAAAAACTCTTTAGGACTCTTTATTCGTTGATCATGCCACTTTTTTGCCCTTTCTTTGTATGTGATCGATGATTCATATGCTTCCAGCCTTAGTTCATCTAATTCTTGAAGCTGTAAGAACCGATTTGACCCTGCTTCAGAATAATCCATATTACAGGCCTTAAGTGCCCAATATGCTTTTTGCTCAAGTTCGATAGGGAGGTGGCATGCCTTCCCGTATACCAAGCGAAAAGGGGTTGTTCCGATAGGTGTTTTGTAAGCAGTTCTAAATGCCCAGAGTGCCTCATCCAGTTTGAATGCCCAATCTTTTCTATTCTGGTGGACCGTCTATTCAAGTATCCGTTTTAATGCCCTATTTGTGTTTTCTACTTGTCCATTCGTCTGAGGATGATATGCAGTAGAAAATCTATGTGGGACGCCATACTTCTTCATCACCTTCTCCATTTGAGCATTGCAAAAGTGAGTCCCTCTATCACTGATCAATGCCTTGGGGATCCCGAATCGTGCGAAGAGCTTTTTAAGAAAATGGATAACTACTCTCGCATCATTAGTCCTAAGGGCTTGAGCCTCTACCCATTTGGAATACCAACCCCCCCCCCCAAATCCAACCCCCAAATCGGTAATTAGAAATACCAACCCCCCCCCCCCAAATCCAAACCATGAGATTCGTACCTTTCCATTTCCTAAAAAAAACATAAAAAGATAAAAAAAAATAATCTTCCTCAACCCCAACCTTAGCGTAATCGGTAGAAATACCAACCCCCCAATCGGTAACTACTCTCGTAATCGGTAGAAATACCAACCCCCCTCTACCCATTTGGAAAATGGATAACTACTCTCGTAATCGGTATAAATACCAACCCCCCCCCCCCAAATCCAAACCCTGAGATTCGTACCTTTCCATTTCCTAAAAAAAAACATAAAAAGATAAAAAAATAATCTTCCTCAACCCCAACCTTAGCGTAGTAACTCCTCACTAGCATTCCTATTCCCCTAGAGAACGATATCAATTCCCGTGGCTTACCCTAATACTATACTACAACGATTAGGTTCACTGCCTAGGGTGTTGAAAAACTTGCTCGACGAAAAGGAAGTTCCTTTGACCCCGAACGACGCTGATAACGAAAATGGAAGTGCAGAATTTTGCTCCTAATTGATGCAGTTCTTCCAGGGGGAAGAACTTCTTGGTAAACTTGGTTGTGAGTTGTTCCCACGTGAAAATAGATCTTGGAGGGAGCTTATCGAGCCACTCCTTGGCTTGCCCTTGAAGAGAAAATGGGAAAAACCGGAGTCTAGATGTCTCCTTGGATGCCCCGTCGGCATAGATAGCATCAACAATTTTTAAAAACTGTTTGATGTGGTGGATTGGGTTTTCGCTATGGGATCCATGGAATTGACATGCATTTTGGATCAGCCAAATGTCAGAGGCATGCAGTACCTTATTGATTTGCTCTGAAGGATAGACAATGGCACTGGTGAATCCAGATGCAGAGGGGGAAGAGTATTCCCCGAGGGATTTTGCTTCAGGAGGATTAATGGGTCCATTGACCAGAGTGGCAGGAATTTCCTCGCCATTTTGGCTCAGATCATCAATGATGATGGTTTCAGGGGATTGTGGGGAATGAGGGGACTCTTCATCAGATGTGACTTCATCAAAATTGATGGAAGTGCCATGAGGTTCCGACTCATGGAGAGCTTTTCTTCGCCTATTGAGCTCTCTTTCGGGTTCTGCAAAAGGTTCAAGAAGAGTTTTGGTGGAACTGCGGGTTCTAAGTTGTCAAAGGGGATTGGTAGGGGGAAGTGGCGGTTGGTAATCACCTTCCATGACGAAAAGTGATGGGATTACGAACAAAGGTCACGAAGAAGGGGGATAGACTAAGAGAAAGCTAAAAATGAGAAAAAAAATTTACTTGATAGGAATCAAGCAAAGAAGCCTAAACGAGGTGGACTACGAACTAGCTATTCTATTCCCCGGCAGCGGCGCCAAAAACTTGATAACGCTACACGCGTCGTTCGGGGTCAAAGGAACTTCCTTTTCGTCGAGCAAGTTTTTCAACACTCTAGGCAGTGAACCTAATCGTTGTACTGTAGTATTAGGGTAAGCCACGGGTATTGATATCGTTCTCTAGGGGAATAGGAATGCTAGTAAGAAGTTACTACGCTAAGGTTGGGGTTGAGGAAGATTATTTTTTTATCTTTTTATATTTTTTTAGGAAATGGAAAGGTACGAATCTCGAGGTATTGGATTTGGGGGGTTGGTATTACTACCGATTACTCTACTTATCTAATTATCTAATCTAAGGTGTATGTAGTCTATGTCTAATTAATGTGTGCTCGTATGATAGTTTAAAGATGTGTTTACTTAGGTTTTACTACTCCTTAATTATCTCCTATTGGTGGTTGAATTGTCATGTCCTTATTCCTAGTTGCGTTGTGTGTCTAAGGTTGTAGGGTATGCTTTTCTCCCTAACTCTTTGAACTTACCAAAGGGTCTCGTCTACAAAACCCACTAGGGATGATAAACTCCTACTCTAAGGCACTCTTTGGATGGTTTAGCTTACAACTACTCAAGGAGTCATATTCTAAGGTTCACAAAGATTTAATCAAGCATTAAGTACACAACGAATGACCTATCGCATTACTAGATCATTAATCAACTAAGATAAGAGACAAACAATTAATATTCAATAATTAAGTTTCATATTCCCTAAGCAAACACACTAGTAAATTAGCCGGACATGGAGAACATGCAAGCATACACACAAATAATCAAAGACATAATTGTATTAATGAAGTAAACACTTATCTTGGTGTAAGATAGGGTTGGGAACCCTAAAATATTGTACAAGACAGCCTTGGTTCGGTTTAGGTTTTTACTCCAAAAGACTACACACTAAAAACTGAAAAATTCGAATTCTATATATAAGATTACACTTGCGACGGCGTCACCTTATGTTTTGTGACGCCGTCGGATCGCCGTCATTAGGGTTTCGTCTTGGCCACGTTAGACTTGCGACGGCGTCACCTTATGCTTGTGACGCCGTCCTCTTCAGCTTCTAACGCCGTCTGGATTGCATCTAGGCCGTCTGAGTTGCGACGGTCTACTCTTTTATAACCTGACGTTGTCACTTGAAAATATGAGTTTTGGCTTCTGAGCCGTCACAAAATCCTCCGATGGCGTCACCATTTAACACCTGACGCCGTCACCTTGTGTTTTCAGCAGCCTTGAGTGTCTCGATTCTGACTTTGGCCATTTTCTTCGTATATTCGCGCCTTTTCGTCCAAATAAGTGCCATTCCAGCATTTTGCCTTCAAAAGACCTAAAAAGTGAAAAGGAACGATATTAAGCAATAACGGATACAAAAGTGATCAAATAAGGGCTTAAACGACCCCTCAAAAAGGTACCTTTTAAAACCTTATCAGACGCGTGTAGCGTTATCAACAATACACTTGAATTCTAACCCAAAAACAAACAACAAAGACTATATAAACACAACTTTCATTGATACAAAACTTGTTGTGAATACATACCAGTTTGCTACTATCATTACAAACAACAACATTACTTGACATAAATGTTTCATACTATCATTTCCATACTACCATAAACACTTAACAACAACTTCATACTACCATCACAAACAACTTCATACTACCACTGCCCTGACCTAAATGACACAACAATAATACCAACATTACAGTCAACACAAACATCATGAAAACAAAAATCCACCTCCACACTGCATACTTGGATCGTTCCCTAGTGCAAGCACCATCCTTGACTTGTAACTCTCAAAATCATCTTCCACATAAGCAAGTCTTTCTTGAGCTAACATTCCCAACTCATGTCTACTAATCTCTTATGCAAACACATCTCTCTGGTCACCATTCATACACAAGTACATCTCATACATTGCGTGTCTGTACCAAGCTTACAACTCACCATCAATCTAATAGAAAGCAACACATCTATCAACACAAAACTGTAAAAAAAATCTATTTAAAACAATAGTTTAATTTATAATATGTAAACATACTACTATAACATACTCAGGGTTTTGGGCACACCGAAAAACGATGACAAAGGTTTCTCTCATTCCAAGAAACACGTTTTTCCAGATGAATGCCACAATAACAGTGCGTAGGAGCAGGTCGGACACGGCTTAGAATGCTAGAAGATGATATGACATTTTGTAATATTAAGGTTCTTGAATTGGGGTTTTTTTTAGTTCACTAATGGTTCAAAGAGGGCAAATATCTTAGATAAGGGTAAAAAACGGGTTGGGTAAATGGGTTTTAAAATAGGTGATACGTAGAATACACAAGTGGAATATAAAACAAAGTTATGCTGAGTTATATACACGTTATATGTTAAAAAAAACCCACGCTGGAAATAAACTAGTCATATTACGTATATTGAATAATTTTGAAAGTTATTTAGCGATATGGACAATAAAATTAGTATGTTACGTATTTTGGTAAATTAGAGAAAGTTTGTTACGTATATTCAGCCTTCACCCTAAAATATAAACCAAGTCAAATTAACCGTAAAGCATATTTCATAAGCATACGAAGAAAATAATAAGTAGCTAAAAAGTAATTCTTTGAAATATAAATTCAGCCAAATAAACATACACGTATCTGTTGATAAATGGTGTCTTTCCTAAAATATTTTACTCGTTTCATTATAAATTTATTTTCTACCGACAAACAAATACACAGTTTAAGAAAAAACATAATCATTGCAACTTTTTTTTCATACTTTTTACAGAATAACAGTTTTACCTTTAATTAACTAATTTGTAACTTCTTTAATGTTTGTAATACTAACTTCAAATGAAAGTAATATGGTAAACTCGATTTGAATATCTTATCTATTTTAAAAAATTAACAACTTGTTTGGAACAACCAAAAAAGAAAATATGGATAGTAAATTTAAGACAAAGGAGTATCTATCACCATCGTAGGAATTGAAATTTCACATTCTATTTCTAAGCTAGTTGTTCATCGGTTCATCCATCCACCAAATAAAAAATAAATAAATAAATGGTTTCTTTAATCTGGTTCCTACCCTGACCCACGGGAAGTTTCAAATTTTCAAATTTCAATAGTACAATAAAAAAAGATTACACAAAGTGCCACTTTACCTTTTATGGAACACAATGGGGTTGTAGTATCAAGGGTTAATAGACAAATAAGTTATTAAAGTTTGAGAAAATGTTCACATAAGTTAGTATAGTTTAAAAGATTACAAACAAGTTATTCAATATTTTTCCACCGGTTACATAAGTTACTGTCTTAGTTTTAACCCTTTACTACCGGTTAAATTCCTACGTGGCACTGATGTATTATGGGTTAATAGACAAATAAGTTACTAAAGTTTGAGAAATTGTTCATATAAGTTACTAAAGTTTGGGGCTATGTTCGCTTTAGTGATTATAGTTTAAAAGGTTACAAACAAGTTACTCAACCTTTTGTCACCCATTACATAAATGTTGGATTATACTTTCGCTCACTAATGTCTAATTCTTGATTAGATTCCCTTATAGATGAGGATCTTCATGCTATCAATCTGGGAATACTGGGTTTGTTGTGATAAGAGACGGGTGCACTATCTTTCAGTTCTTTGTACAAACGGATAAAAACAGATAAAAAGGATAAAAACGTAAAAAAAATTGTACAATATGTAAAAATAACACTTAAATACGTAGAAAAAAAGCACAAAAACGCATGAACCAAAATTTTAAAAAAAATTACAAACGTTTGTTGGCGAAACGGATAGACGCTGCAAAATTCTGCAACAAAAGGGACCAAACATGCAATTTTTCTTTGTTTATAACGGTATTTTCGTTAGTTGGTTATGTATAATGAATCACTTAAGTTGGTACATCTATGGATTGTACCATGTTTTATTTTTTTTACAATCCCTGCATCATTGCATAGGAGTAACACATCTCAAAACACATACTTTTTGTCAGAATTTAATATATACTCCACAAGTGAATAATTAAGTAATAAAAGAAAAACCGAGTAATGTTTTTGTGTAAATCTGCTGTTTTATTTTAAAAAAAACATTAACTTGAAAAGATTTCAATTCTTATTTTTATGGTAAATTAATGAGAAATATATTTGTCAAACATTTTTTTTTTCTGATATCATATTTTCATTTATATGTTATTTCGTTGAAACGATGTTTTCTTTAAAATCTCAATTAAGTCGCGTACATCTAACGCAAACAAAAACTCATTCTCTCTCTTCAGATCTCATTTGTTTGATATGTATGTAATTTCGTATTTATATTTTAATTAAAATCTCGATTAAATCGTGTACATCTAAAGCAAACAAAGACTCATTCTCTCTCTTCAGATCTTATTTTTTTTATATGCATGTAATTTTGTATTAAAGAGAGACATATATGTCAAACACTTATTTTCTAACATCATATTTCCATTTATATATTATTTTGATGAAAACAATTTTTTTAAAATCTCAATTAAGTCGCGTATATCTAAAGCATCAAACACTCATTCTCTCTCTTCGAATCTGAAAGAAAAACCTCATCCGTTAGAAACATATGTAATTTTGTATTTACGAAGGACATATATGTCAAACATTTTATTTTCTGACATCATATTTCTATTTATATATAATTTCATTGAAAACTATGTTTTTATAAATTCTCGATTAATTCGCGTACATCTAAAGCAAAGTCTTATGTACGTCGTGTCACTGTGTAAATCCACTTTTTTGCTTGTGAAAGAATATGAACTTGAAAAGATCTCAATCCTTAACTTTAATGTAGACTTTAATTTTGTATTTAAAGATGGATATGATATGTCAAACACTTATTTCTTTTCCATTTATATATTATTTCGTTGAAAACGATATTTTCTTTAATATCTCGATTAAGTCGCGTACATCTGAAGCTAAAACTCATTTTCTCATAACATATATGTAATTTTGCACTTAACGAGGGCTATATATGTCAAACACTTATTTTCTGACATCATATTTCCATTGATATATTATTTCGATGAAAACGATGTTTTCATTTCTTTAAATCTCGATTAAGCCGCGTACATCTAAAGCAACAAACACTCATCCCTCTCTTTAGATATGAAAAGAAAATTGACATAGGTGGGCCCCTCGTTTTTTAGCCTTTGTCTCCCACCACCCAAAAAGTCAAGTTAGATATATAAGTAATTTTATACTTAACGAGGACTATATATGTCAATCACCTATTTTCTGACATCATATTTCCATTTATATATTATTTCGATGAAAAAGACGTTTTCTTTTCTTTAAAATCTCGATTAAGCCGCGTACATCTAAAGCAACAAACACTCATCCTCTCTATTTAGATCTAGAAAGAAAATAGACATTGGCAGGGCCCTCGTTTTCTAGCCTTTGTCTCCCACCACTCAAAAAGTTAGATATATATGTAATTTTGCACTTAACGAGGGCTATATATGTCAATCACCTATTTTCTGACATCATATTTCTATATTATTTTGATGAAAACGATGTTTCTTTTTCTTTAAATCTCGATTAAGCCGCGTAAATCTTAAACATCAAACACTCATCCTCTCTCTTCAGATCTAAAAAGAAAATTTACATTGGCGGGCCCCTCGTTTTTTAGCCTTTGTCTCCCACCACTCAAAAATTCAAGTTAGATATATATGTAAATTTGCACTTAACAAGGGTTATATATGTCAAACACATTATTTATTATTTCGATGAAAACGATGTTTTCATTTCTTTAAATCTCGATCAAGCCGCGTACATCTAAATCAAAGCGAAAACTCATTCTCTCTCTCCTCTCCAAAATGGATCTGAAAAAAGAAAACCTCATCCGTTTACCCGTCTCCGAATCCACTTTCCCCAAATTAAACAACATTTCCATTTCTAATCCCTGTTCATCATCATCAATGGCTTCTTCTTTGATCAATCTGAATCTCTACCCTGATCCACCAGAAACCCAAACCCTAATCACCCCCAAATTAGAACTCAAACCTGAACCAATTGACGATGATGACATCATCATCTCACATAACCCTAACCCTAAACCTATCGCCACTGTTGTACCACCACATGCTGATGTGTCCGACAATAACCTTAACAACCGCAATGTCCTGTCGGAATACAGCAGGATACAAGAAATGTTCCGTACGGCATTTGCTAATAGTACTAAAACGGAACCACAAACTTATGATGATGACGTCACTAATGGTAATATAATGACGTCATCATCAGTAGATCCTAATTCACAAGCTATTGTACCTGTTCCTGATAATGAGATGAATAATGGTGGTGTGATAACGTCATCAATACATAAGAAGAGTTTACAGAGGTCATGTGAGTTAGTTAGGGTTATGAACCTCGCGATAGAGGACGAAATGTATTTTCGAGACGTAGTTAGGAAGACTAGGATGATATATGATTCCCTCAGGGTGTTGGTAGTGAGGGAGGACGATAAACGTAGGTCGTTAAGGGCGCGCGCTAGAGGGGATTTGAAAGCCGCTTCAGTTATGAAGGATGGGGGTTGTGGTTGAATAGGGATAAGCAGATAGTTGGCGTGATACCGGGGGTGCACGTTGGAGATGTCTTTTTTTTAGGATGGAGTTGTGTGTGGTAGGAATGCACGGGCAGGCGCAGGCCGGGATTGATTATTTGACGTCGAGCCAGAGTTCTAATGGGGAGAGTATTGCGATGAGTGTGACTGTTTCGGGTGGGTATGGGGATGCGGGTGTTGTGATTTTTTCGGGGTTGATTATAAGCTTTAGAGATTTCTATTTCATCACAATTTAATTCATGTCTTCATTCATTATATTAAACATTGAATTGATTGTGTGTTTTAATATTATCGGCTAAGCACCTTTGGTGCTAGCCTAGTTATGATTCTTTGATTATGTTGTTTATGTTTTAGCACTTCTATTATTATTTCTAGTGTATGCATACATAGTTCGTTGGTAGTTACCCTAGCTTCGGTAGTTTTGAGTTACGGTCGTATTTACTTGCTTAGGAGAATTGACCAAAGGACCCTAGAGAAGTAGGTAGAGAGGTTTGGTAAGAATTGACCAAATCAATCTCTCTTGTGCGGATTGATAAAAGGATCATCGTTCAAAAGGAGGAACTTAAGAAGTTAGGGATGTTTGTATAAGATTCTAGCGCACGGGTACACATTGTTTTGAATCTTGCATGTAGGGTACTTAATGACTTAGTTTAGGTTGTTAGAGATCCCCGTCACCTCAAAGGGTAAGCCTTTGATTTCGGGTAGGAACCTTTGTTTAATAGGCTATGACGAATTGACCAAAGGAGTCTAGCGAATTGAACCCCCACTTGAAGCGATAGGAAGTAATTAGAAAACATAGACATAACATGATAGGATGAATAATTAGGTTAGCACACTTTCTCTCTATTGTTCACAACCTCATTTAATTTCCGCTTTTTATTTCGCTTTTTAGTATAATTAATCTTTCAACTTAAATCTCTTGAAAAACCGTGACATTAGACTTAACTAGGATCCAAATCTACATATATATTGGGAACGACCTCGGCGTTACCACCTTCTATACTACGCACGATCGGGTTCACTGCTCGTTAGTGCAATAGGTAGACGAGACCTTATAAATTTAAATCCTGGTCGAAAATCCTGCATCAGTATCTGACCAACATGGCATGCCTTTTGTAAACATTGTTTGTGCCTATAAATACTTAACTGGTTTAGGTTCATGTTTGTATAGGCTGCTTGATATATGGGACCAATATGGCACATCTTTTGTAAACTTTGCACATGGTTGTTAACACTAATTGGCTTATCTTTGCAATTAAATATTGTAGTATGTTAGATTCTCAGTCTTTGATATATTCCTTATGTTTACTTGCATGTGTAGTCTCTTGAAAAGGGTGACTTTAGCATGTACAATACACTTGAATTCTAACCCAAAAAATAGACAACAAAGACTATATAAACACAACTTTCATTGATACAAAACTTGTAGTGAATAAATACCAGTTTGCTACTATCATCACAAACAACAACATTACTTGACCTAAATGTTTCATACTATCATTTCCATACTACCATAAACACTTAACAACAACTTCATACTACCATCACAAACAACTTCATACTACCACTACCCTGACCTAAATGACAACCAACAATAATACCAACATTACAGTCAACACAAACATCATGAAAACAAAAATCCACCTCCACACTGCATACTTGGATCATTCCCTTTTTAGTGCAAGCACCATCCTTGACTTGTAACTCTCAAAATCAGCTTCCACATAAGCAAGTCTTTCTTGAGCTAACATTCCCAACTCATGTCTACTAATTTCCTCTGCAAACACATCTCTCTGGTCACCATTCATACACAAGTACATCTCATACATTGCGTGTCTGTACCAAGCTTACAACTCACCATCAATCTAATAGAAAGCAACACATCTATCAACACAAAACTGTAAAAAGGAATCTATTTAAAACAATAGTTTATTTCATAATATGTAAACATACTACTATAACACACTCAGGGTTTTGGGCACACCGAAAAACGACGACAAGGGTTTCTCTCATTCCAAGAAACACGTTTTTCCAGATGAATGCCACAATAACAGTGCGTAGGAGCAGGTCGGACACGGCTTAGAATGCTAAAAGATGATATGACATTTTGTAAAATTAAGGTTCTTGAATTGGGGTTTTTTTAGTTCAATAATGGTTGAAAGAGGGCAAATACCTTAGATAAGGGTAAAAAACGGGTTGGGTAAATGGGTTTTTAAATAGGTGATACGTAGAATACACAAGTAGAATATAAAACAAAGTTATGCTGAGTTGGAATATACACGTAATATGTCAAAAAAAAACCCACGCTGGAAATAAACTAGTCATATTACGTATATTGAATAATTTTGAAAGTTATTTAGCGATATGGACAATAAAATTAGTATGTTACGTATTTTGGTAAATTAGAGAAAGTTTGTTACGTATATTCAGCCTTCACCCTAAAATATAAACCAAGTCAATTTAACCGTAAAGCATATTTCATAAGCATACGAAGAAAATAATAAGTAGCTAAAAAGTAATTCTTTGAAATATAAATTCAGCCAAATAAACATACACGTATCTGTTGATAAATGGTGTCTTTCCTAAAATATTTTACTCATTTCATTATAAAATTATTTTCTACCGACAAACAAATACACAGTTTAAGAAAAAACATAATCATTACAACTTTTTTTTTTCATACTTTTACAGAATAACAGTTTTACCTTTAATTAATTAATTTGTAACTTCTTTAATGTTTGTAATACTAACTTCAAATGAAAGTAATATGGTAAACTCGATTTGAATATCTTATCTATTTTTAAAAATTAACAACTTGTTTGGAACAACCAAAAAAGAAAATATGGATAGTAAATTTAAGACAAAGGAGTATCTATCACCATCGTAGGAATTGAAATTTCACATTCCATTTCTAAGCTAGATGTTCATCGGTTCATCCATCCACCAAATAAAAATAAATAAATAAATGGTTTCTTTAATCTGGTTCCTACCCTGACCCACACGAAGTTTCAAATTTTCAAAAATTTCAATAGCACAATTAAAAAAATTTACACAAAGTGCCACTTTACCTTTTATGGAACACAATGGGGTTGTAGTATCAAGGGTTAATAGACAAATACGTTATTAAAGTTTGAGAAAATGTTCACATAAGTTACTATAGTTTAAAACATTACAAACAAGTTATTCAACATTTTTCCACCGGTTACATAAGTTAGTGTCTTAGTTTTAACCCTTTACTACTGGTTAAATTCCTAAGTGGCACTGATGTATTATAGGTTAATAGACAAATAAGTTACTAAGTTTGAGAAAATGTTCATATAAGTTACTAAAGTTTGGGGCAATGTTCGCTTTAGTGATTATAGTTTAAAACGTTACAAACAAGTTACTCAACCTTTTGTCACCCATTACATAAATGTTGGATTATACTTTCGCTCACTAATGTCTAATTCTTGATTAGATTCCCTTATAGACGAGGATCTTCATGCTATCAATCTGGGAATAGTGGGTTTGTTGTGATAAGAGACGGGTGCACTATCTTTCAGTTCTTTGTACAAACGGATAAAAACGTAAAAAAAATGTACAATATGTAAAAATAACACCTAAATACGTTGAAAAAAAGCACAAAAACGCATGAACCAAAATTTAAAAAAAAAATACAAGCGTTCGTTGGCCAAACGGATAGACGCTGCAAAATTCTGCAACAAAAGGGACCAAACATACAATTTTTCTTTGTTTATGATGGTATTTTCGTTAGTTGGTTATGTATAATGAATCACTTTAAATTGGTACATCTATGGATTGTACCATGCTTTTTTTTTTTTTTTTTTTTTTTTTTTTTTTTTTTTAACAATCAATACATCATATCATAGGAGGAATACATCTCAAAACACATACTTTTTGTCAAAATTTAATATATACTCCATAGATGAATAATTAAGTAATAAAAGAAAAACCGAGTAATGTTTTTGTGTAAATCTGCTGTTTTATTTATAAAAAAACATTAACTTGAAAAGATTTCAATTCTTATTTTTAAAATAAATTAACGAGAAATATATTTGTCAAACATTTTTTTTTCCTGATATCATATTTTCATTTATATATTATTTTGTTGAAAACGATGTTTTCTTTAAAATCTCAATTAAGTAGCGTACATCTAAAGCAAACAAAAACTCATTCTCTCTCTTCAAATCTCATTTGTTTGATATGTATGTAATTTTGTATTTATATTTTAATTAAAATCCCGATTAAATCGCGTACATCTAAAGCAAACAAAGACTCATTCTCTCTCTCTTCAAATCTCATTTTTTTTGTATGCATGTAATTTTGTATTAAAGAGAGACATATATGTCAAACACTTATTTTCTAACATCATATTTTCATTTATATATTATTTCGATGAAAACAATTTTTTTTTAAATCTCAATTAAGTCGCGTATATCTAAAGCAGCAAACCACTCATTCTCTCTCTTCGAATCTGAAAGGAAAACCTCATCCGTTAGAAATATATGTAATTTTGTATTTACGAAGGACATATATGTCAAACATTTTATTTTCTGACATCATATTTCTATTTATTTATTATTTCATTGAAAACGATATTTTATAAATTTTCAATTAATTCGCGTACATCTAAAGCAAAGTCTTATGTATGTCGTGTCCTTGTGTAAATCCACTTTTTTGTTTGTGAAAGAATATGAACTTGAAAAGATCTCAATCCTTAACTTTAATGTAGACTTTAATTTTGTATTTAAAGATGGATATTATATGTCAAACACTTATTTCTTTTCCATTTATATATTATTTCGTTGAAAACGATATTTTCTTTAATATCTCGATTAACTCGCGTATATCTGAAGCAAAAACTCATTTTCTCATAATATATATGTAATTTTGCACTTAACGAGGGCTATATATGTCAAACACTTATTTTCTGACATCATATTTCCATTGATATATTATTTCGATGAAAACGATGTTTTCATTTCTTTAAATCTCGATTAAGCCACGTACATCTAAAGCAACAAACACTCATCCTCTCTCTTTAGGTATGAAAAGAAAATTGACATAGGTGGGGCCCTCGTTTTTTAGCCTTTGTCTCCCACCACCCAAAAAGTCAAGTTAGATATATATTTAATTTTGTACTTAACGAGGGCTATATATGTCAAACACTTATACTCTAACATCATATTTCCATTTATATATTATTTCGATGAAAACGATGTTTTTTTTTTCTTTAAAATCTCGATTAAGTCGCATACACCTAAAGCAACAAACACTCATCCTCTCTTTTTAGATCTGAAAAGAAACATTAGCGGGGACCTCGTTTTTAGCCTTTGTCTTCCACCACCCAAAAAGTCAAGTTAGATATATATGTAATTTTGTATTTAACGAGGACTATATATGTCAAACATTAATATTCTTATCATATTTTCATTTATATATTATTTTGATGAAAACGATATATTTTTTTCATTAAATCTCAATTAAGTCGCGTACATCTAAAGCATCAAACACTCATCCTCTCTCTTTAGATCTAAAAAGAAAATTCACATTGGCGGCCCCCTCGGTTTTTAGCCTTTGTCTCCCACCACCTAAAAAGTCAAGTTAGATATATATGTAATTTTGCACTTAACATGGACTATATATGTGAAACACTTATTTTCTGACGTCATATTTCCATTGATATATTATTTCGATGAAAACGATGTTTTCTTTTCTTTTAAAATCTCGATTAAGTCATGTACATCTAAAGCAACAAACATTCATTCTCTCTCTCTCTCTCCAGATCTAAAAAGAAAATTGGCATCAGCGAGCCCCGTTTTCTAGCCTTTGTCTCCCACCACCCAAAAAGTTAAGTTAGATATATATGTAATTTTGTATTTAGCGAGGGCTATATATGTCAAACACTTATATTCTGACATCATATTTGCATTTATATATTATTTCGATGAAAACGATGTTTCTTTTAAAATCTCGATTAAGCCGCGTACATCTAAAGCATCAAACACTCATCCTCTCTCTTCAGATCTAAAAAGAAAATTAACATTGATGGGGCCCTCATTCTTGAGCCTTTATCTCACACCACCTAAAAAGTCAAGTTAGATATATATGTAATTTTGCATTTAATAAAGGCAATATATGTCATATACTCATTTCTGACATCATATTTTCATTTATATATTATTTCGATGAAAACGATGTTTTCTTTTCTTTAAAATCTCGACTAAGCCGCGTACATCTAGAAACTATTTCTCTCTCTCCGTCCCAAATAGATCTGAAAAGAAAATTGGCATTGACGGGGCCCTCATTTTCTAGCCTTTGTCTCCAACCACTCAAAAATTCAAGTTAGATAGATATATATGTAATTTTGCATTTAACAAGGACCATATATGTCAAACACATTATATACTATTTCGATGAAAACCATGTTTTCATTTTCTTTAAATCTCGATCAAGCCGCGTACATCTGAATCAAAACGAAAACTCATTCTCTCTCTCTCCTCTCCAAAATAGATCTGAAAAAAAAAAAAAAAAACCTCATCCGTTTACCCGTCTCCGAATCCACTTTCCCCAATTTAAACACAACATTTCCATTTCTAATCCCTGTTCATCATCATCAATGGCTTCTTCTTTGATCGATCTGAATCTCTACCCTGATCCACCAGAAACCCAAACCCTAATCACCCCCAAATTAGAACCCAAACCTGAACCAGTTGATGACGTCATCACCTCACATAACCCTAACCCTAAACCTATTACAACTGTTGTGCCACCTCATGCTGACGTGTCCGACAACAACCTTAACAACAGCAATGTCCTGTCGGAGTACAACAGGATACAAGAGATGTTCCGTACGGCGTTTGCTAATAGTACTAAAACGGAACCTCAGACATACCATGATGACGTCACTAATGGTAATATGATGACGTCATCATCGGTGGCTGATCCTAATTCACAGGCTATTGTACCTGTTCCTGATAATAATGATAGTAGTAATACTATGATGACGTCATCAATGCGTAGGAAGAGTTTACAGAGGTCTAGTGAGCTGGTTAGGGTTACGAATTTAGCGGTAGAGGACGAGAGGTATTTTCGAGACGTAGTTAGGAAGACTAGGATGATATATGATTCGCTTAGGGTGTTGGTGGTGATGGAGGATGATAAACGTAGGTCGTTAGGCGGGGCGTTTGGGGCGCGTGCTAGAGGGGATTTGAAAGCGGCTTCGGTTATGAAGGATAGAGGGTTGTGGTTGAATAGGGATAAAAGGATAGTTGGCGCGATACCGGGGGTGCACGTGGGGGATGTTTTTTTCTTTAGGATGGAGTTGTGTGTGGTGGGAATGCACGGGCAGGCGCAGGCCGGGATTGATTATTTGACGTCGAGCCAGAGTTCTAACGGGGAGAGTATTGCGACGAGTGTGATTGTTTCGGGTGGGTATGAGGATGACGAGGATGCGGGTGATGTGATTGTGTATACGGGGCACGGTGGGCAGGATAAGCATTCGAGACAAGTGGTGCATCAGAAGCTGGAAGGGGGGAATTTGGCGATGGAGAGGAGTATGCATTACGGGATTGAGGTGAGGGTTATACGGGGGTTTAAGTATGAAGGGAGTGCGAGTGGGAAAGTTTATGTTTATGACGGGTTGTATAAGATTGTTGAGGCGTGGTTTGATGTTGGTAAGTCGGGTTTTGGTGTGTTTAAGTTTAAGCTCGTTAGGATGGAGAATCAAGTTGAGATGGGGAGTTCGGTACTTAAGTTTGCGAACACTCTTAGAACTAGACCTTTGGAAGCTCGTCCTTTGGGGTATGTTAGTTTCGATATTTCTATGAAAAAGGAAAATCTCCCGGTGTTTTTGTTTAACGATATTGATAATAATCACGAGCCAATGTACTATGACTATTTGCCTACGACTGTTTTCCCGCCATTTGTGTATCACCTCGGAGTGAAGGGCGGTGGGTGTAGTTGTGTTTCCGGATGTACTCTTAACTGTTTATGTGCGAAGAAGAATGGGGGCGAGTTTGCTTATGATGCGAATGGTCTTCTCGTGAGAGGTAAACCGTTAATATTTGAATGTGGACCACATTGTCGTTGTCCTCCCTCTTGTCAAAACCGTGTCAGCCAAAAGGGTATCAGGAATAGATTTGAAGTGTTTAGATCACGGGAAACGGGTTGGGGAGTTAGATCGTTGGACTTGATACAAGCTGGTTCGTTTATATGTGAATATACCGGAGTTGTGCTTACTAGAGACCAAGCACGACTGTTTACTATGAACGGGGATGCTTTAATCTATCCAAATCGATTTGTGGAGAGATGGGCGGAATGGGGGGATTTGTCTCAAATATTTACTGATTACGTACGTCCGTCGTACCCGTCTATTCCTCCGTTGGATTATGGTATGGATGTTTCTAGAATGAGGAACCTTGCGTGTTATATGAGCCACAGTGCGTGCCCGAATGTTTTAGTGCAATTGGTGTTGTATGATCACTCACATTATGCGTTTCCTCACCTTATGCTATTTGCTATGGAGAATATTCCTCCCTTGCGGGAACTTAGTCTAGATTACGGAGCTGCACCAGATGAGGCTTCGCCGAAGCTAGCAATATGTAACTAAAGCAATTTCTGATTTATTGGTTTTTTATGTGTGCGTCTCCCATTGCAGAATCTCCGAATCATGATACACCGAGGTAACTGCACTTTTCACATATCGACTGTTATGCTAAATATTAAACTGCTATAATCTGTTTTTCTTGCATATTCGCCTTTTTTTTTTGCTTTACTGTGTGCTAAGTTCATAGTTAACTACCTTCTTATATCGCCAACCTGGCTTTTTGTGATAACAGTGTATTGATCCTCGTATATTTATTGGTCATCTAAATTAATTTTGTGCTTGGTTCTGTTTGAACGGTTCCATTTCATAATTATGAACGCATGATAGCTTTTGCATGTGTTTTTGTATCCTTTACTTTTTCTGCATAAACATAGTTAATTGCCTCAACACCAGTAACTTTAATCATAGTCGTGACTCACTTAGCTGTTTCGTGCTGCTCAATCTGAGATTCTGAGATACTGCTTGTGGTCTGTGATTATGAAATTTGCCTTCTAGCAGAACCTATTAATGTGGACAACGAAGTTTTTAAGTTAATTGTTGGATGCTAAAATGACCCTGCAGTAGGAGGAATTAGGTCTATTAGTTGCCATATCATGTTCTTGTCATATTTATCCATGGTGGTTGCCGTTGCTGTTTGTTTATTAGAATTTTTTCACCATCTAGTGTATTTTCTTCATTGTTTTTCTGTTACATGCTTAGGACTTCGTTTTAGAGATCCCATTTTGATTACAAAGTACAACATAGATTAGAATCAAAATTTTGAGGACTTTAGGAATTTCCAGGCACACTAAGGCTATGTTTGTCACTTTGTCTATGAGGGTTTGTGGTTGGCGGTTGCTAGGTGAAATATTTTATAGGCGTGGGGTTAAAAAAGTTTGTTCATTGCTGTTGTGTTAAATTGGACATCCATGGGAATTAGGGGGAACAATGGGACACTTGACAAACTGTTGATTGCAAGTTTTCCTCTGTTGTTTCCCACTCTGAATAGAATATATGCACAAGCGGGCAAGTGCAGATGTCAAGGTGTTACTTTCTTAGTTTATTAGTTACTCGCCGAGAGTCATATATGCTGCTATATCAGTATCATATGCCCTGAAGTACTTTTGGTTAGTTTGAGACCTTCTGCCTTCATTTTATTGTGTCTGCACACAATCCGACACCCTCATTTTGTTTGGATTTTCCAGTGTCCACCTTTTACGCATTGGTATTCCCACAACATAGGTAGCTAGTTAGCATGCATCGTTTGTGTATGATCTATATCACCAGAATTCACATTTTGGAATGATTTTCCTCATCTACTTAAGTACCACCTTTGTTACTCTTTCTTCTTCTTGTGAAATCTTGTATATGTATATTCACTTTGATGTAGTATGCCTAAATGCTGATTTCATTCCCTAGATTTAAGGATGCTAGTCACCTTTGAATTGATGTTTGTTCTGCCGTTCTGTACAGTGTCAGATCTTTCTGTTCTCATTCTTGTGGACATACTCCATAGAGGTGTATATTGGTCCATCATAGTCTGTGACCCGGCTACCGGGATTCCTTTTCTCAAAAATCTTTGTGCATTTTGTTGTTGAGAAATATTTTACTTATATGCATGAAGGCAAATTGTTGTTTCAGGAGTCTAGCATTCTTCAGGTAATTATGGCCTATAATGAATGCATTACGCTTTGCCTAAATGTACTTTGTAGGGATTAGGGAATGTTTTAGAAATTTCCCCTGTTCTCATGCATTTATATTATCTGTTTTATACTTCAAATGGATGGTCATCATTTGGGCCCCTGTTGCCTCACTTACGATATAAAATTATTGCTTCATCTAATTCGCTGTTTCATAAACGCAAATTCGTTTACATTCCAACATAGATTATTGCATATCATGTAAATGACATCAATTTGAGCAGCATATGCTAATTATCACACGAATCATGTTGCCTCTTGTAGCAGGTGCAAGATGATTGGTTGGCAACTCTTGCAGCACGAAGTCTAAACGTTTAGAAGTGACATCAGAAGTTTTTCAAGGTTTTCCAATGTTGCAAATCAGCTGTGGCTTCACTCCATTTAGGCATTTTCAGAACAAAAGTCAGTGGTGACACTCTACTACAGCGGCTTATCATGTATGAGTGTTTTTTTATGCTGACTAGTTTAATAAGAGTAGAATCCCAGCGAGTTCTGTTGTAAACTTTTATGTCCTAGGATACACCAATTGGTTCTCAAATACTTTATTACTTTAATATGTATAGTATATATTAAGTTTAAATGTATTGCGATGTATGTAAAGCAACTGTATCCGGCCTGTTCATGTGAGTTGAATCCGGTCTAAAATTTTTATGTTCTTTCATACGCCGAGGATGGCATGTACTTGCTTGGGTTGATATACAGACATTTTCTTTGTTATTTAGTTATCGATTCTTTAAGTCCTAGTTCCTTTTATAGTTTTATCATAAATCATTTGGTATATTAGATAAATGTGAGTGACAAAGTAGTCTAAAGCTATTTACAAGCTAGACGATCAAGAAGCATTCTAAACGAAAGGTCTGTATAGACTGTGTAGAAGGGCAGTTGGTGATAAATGTTGCTTGGCCCGTGCTCATTGCTGCAAAAATGTCAATGCACGGGAAAGATAAACTAGTCATGTGAATCCAGTTATTGCTTGTGTAATCTTTACATTTTCTTTATTTATTGTTTCTTCCAACTTGGATCATAAATAAATGCTGCTTAGAAGTTACATCATATATACCAATCTCCTTTGAAAGCCACACCACGGATTTCAACGGTTGGATCTTCTTTCCTCTCATGGATAGCTTATCACTGTTGCACACAGAGCCATCTTTCTGTATTTATACGAATGAAGATGGATCTTGTGAGAATAAGAAAGGAGATGTGGAGATTAAAGGTTCACAAGGCAGTGAATTTACTTTTGCAGAAACAAGTAAAGAACTAATTGTCGAGGATGATGTTGGAACTCAAGAAAATGATACAAAAGAGATTGAACAGATGGAACAACCACCGAGTCCCAAAATGTATCTTGCTACTGGTCTTGGTATTGATGTTATGGGAGGTGTTGACGAGGAGTATTACAGGATTATGGTCAGTGAAGATCCTTGCAATCCTACGTATCTGAAGAACTATGCCCAGCTTCTGCAGGTGTGTTATCATTTGTTTTTTGACCTATAGATGAAATATATAATAAAGTTGAAATGAGATTTTGACTAACGTGACAGTCCAAGGGAGATGTTAGCGGAGCCGAGGATTACTACTTGCGTGCAACAGTAGCAGATCCTAAAGATGGTGAAATTATGATGCAATATGCTAAGATAGTATGGGAGCTTCACCGTGAGCAGGATAAAGCCTTAACTTACTTTGAGAAAGCTGTGTTTACAGCTCCCGAAGATAGGTATGCACTTGACTTTTAGAGGTCAAACCATATGATGATTCCAAAACCTCAAATTTGAATTGTATCATCACTAACAAATGTGTTTATGTATGTTCGTGCGGTTAAAATTTGTTTATGGTCGACTTATCCAGTATTTTGTTTGCAGTACTATTCTTGCAGCATATGCTCGATTTTTGTGGGAAGTAGACCAAGTTCAAAATGAAGATTAAATCATGCGTTTTTTTCATTCAGGTGATTTTGAGCATCTTGTTTTTTATGAATTAAGCATTTATATGAGTCGTTTTCATGTAGTACTATTTTTACTTTTATTTTATTTTTTGCTTTCGGACAGATGATCAAGGGTGATTGATTGGGCATAAGATCGGAACGGTTGCATTAAAGATGTGAAATGTTTAAGATATAGTACTATTTCTAGTTTAGATAAATGACTGGTAACACCATGTTTGTAGTTTGATTTGCAAATTTAGGTGACTATGTAGCATTGACTTGAAATGAATTGATGTTGGATGATGTAATTGGTTTGTGATGATGTTGGTTCATTTTATAAGTCCTTCCTATCTGTAATGAATATGTCAACGTCGCGTGTAAGGATGGCAACATGTCGGGTATGGGCGGGTTTTAGAATATCGATACCCAAACCCGTTTATTATATCACCACCCATGCGCCGCCTCAATACCCGGCGTATACTCGTTTTACCTAGTTGCAGTGGCGGACCCAGGACTAAAAGTCATCAGGTTCATATTATGAAAAGTATCGAAAATCGTAATCCAAAACTTAAGGACCTTGTTCATTTTAAAAAGAACCGTATATTTGACAAAATTTTACACTACGTTAGAAAAATCCATATGGTTCTTATGCACCCCCGGGAACACCCTCGGTCCGCCCTTGCCTAGGTGAACTTATTTAAGGTGCATTTGACTACGTGCAGTGGTTATTGACTTATTGGTGACCACCTTCAGACGGCCACATCAGCATCCACTCTTGCCACCAAACTTCAGTTTTGAGCATTTACATATAGGGGTGATCAACGGTCTAACCGGACCGGACCGTGACCGAACTAGCCCAAAACGTTAGACCGAGGACTGGATCGAATGTTTTCGGTCTGGTTCGGTCCAAAAAGGCATAATAGTCGGGTTTTACGTAAGACCGGTCCGGACCGAGACCGAATTAAGGAAAAAATCCGGACCGAGATCGGATCGTTGGTCCTTCGATTCGGTCGGTTTTCGGTCAATCCTCTCGATCTCGGTCGGTTTTGGGTCTGCGATGCTCAATCCTATTACATATACCTCACTAAAACAGTAAAACATAAACATACTCGGCAGTATACTCACACAATTAAAAAAAAAATAGTAAAAAACCATATCCACTTTCATCTCGTTTGGTTTTCCTCCACAATGCGTGAACTTTCGTTAACGTAATGGATGACCACGCGTGATCGTCACTTCACGCGTGGCATATGCCCCTTATTACATACAGTCTTGTAAAACACAACATTGAAAAAACATAAAAAATAAAAAAAACAATTAAATTTAGTAAAATACTATTTTACCCTTCGTTAAAGTTAGTTATTTATTTACCTTCCCTCCAATTTTAGTTCAAATTATAATATACTTACCAAACCAGTTATGGGACATGTTTCGAACACTCAATCTCGGATTAACGCTCTTGACACGAGCATCGTGTCGAGTGCGTACTGTCACGACACTTCCGAATCAAAAGCCTTTGAATTCAAAGATAACATCTTTAATGAGAAATGGGCTTGTTGCAGAAGCACATAAACTGTTCGATGAAATGCCTCAAAGAAACACAGTCACATGGAATGCCATGATTAGCGGTCTCTTTCGTAACGGGAACATGGAAAAAGCGTTGCAGATGTATGGTGAGATGCCTGAATGTGACGTTTTCTCGTATAATACTGTGATCGCCGGGTTAATGAAATTTGGGGACGTAGACGGTGCTAAAGGCGTGTTTGATCGTATGAGGTGTAAAGATGTTGTGACCTGGAATTCTATGATTAGTGGGTATTTTCAGAATGGTTTTATGGATGAGGCGTTAGTGGTTTTTGGTATGATGCCTTTTAAGGATGTGATTTCTTGGAATTTGATGATATCGGGTTTAGTAGATATGCGAGAGATAGGTTTGGCTGAGGAGTTTTTTAACAAGATGAGTGAAAGGGATGTTGTGTCGTGGACGTTGATGATGTCGGGGTTTTTAAGTGTTGGGCGGGTTGTAGAAGCTAGGAAATGTTTTGATTGTATGCCGATGAAAGATGTTCAAGCTTGGAACACGATTATCTCGGGTTACATTAAGGAAGGACATGTTCATATTGCTCATGCGTTGTTTCACAAGATGCCTGAAAGAGATTGGTATTCTTGGAATGAAATGATAAACGGGTTACTGACTAATCGACTAGTTAATGATGCTATGAGCCTTTTCCGCCAAATGCCACAAAAGTGTCAAAGAGTGTGGAATGCAATCGTACTGGCGCTAATAAGAAATGGGTTGATTAATGAGTGTCATGCGGTTACTGAGAAAAGTCCGTATCAGAACATAGTGTCACACACGAATTTGATCATTGGTTACTTCAGTATCGGCGAGGTAGTAAATGCAGTGAAGCTTTTTAATCTAATGCCTACCCTTGACACAACTGTGTGCAATGTCATGATATATGGACTGGGAGAAAGTGATCACGGAGAGGATGGTATGAAGTTATTTATTAGAACGAAGAAAGGTAATTTATCCTTAGATGAATCGACGTATACCAGTGTTTTAACTATATGTTCAAATTTGCCATCGTTAGATCTCGGAAAACAGACACATGCTCAGGTGATAAAGTCCGGAATTAATTGCTTCACACCTGTTTCGAATGCATTGCTTACTATGTATGCTAGGTGCGGGGACTTAGATTTTGCATTACTAGAATTCTTTTCCATGTCCAAACACGACATAATTTCTTGGAATTCGATAATATGTGGATTAGCTTATCATGGTTACGGCGAGGAAGCCTTAAAGATGTTCAAACAAATGACGTTGACAGATATCAAACCCAACCAGATAACATTTGTAGGTGTGCTGTCGGCGTGTAGTCACACAGGACTAGTAAAAGAAGGAAAATACTACTTTGATATCATGCGGCATGAATACTTGATTAAGCCAACTAGTGAGCATTATACTTGTATTATTGATTTGCTTAGTAGATTTGGAGTTATTAACGAAGCGGCTGGCATATTGAAGAAAATGACAGCAGATGGAATTGAAGTTCCTGCTAGTGTTTGGGGTTCCATGCTTGGAGCATGTAGAATGCACAAAGAGTACGAGTTGGGTAAGATGGTTGGGGAAAAGATGTTAGAGTTAGAGCCTTCGAATAGTGGCGCTTATATGATATTGACAGAAATGCATCTGCATAGTGAAAACAGAGACGAAGCTGCGAATATTTTGGTTCGTATGAGAGACAAAGGGATCAAGAAACAACCGGGGTGTAGTTGGATTGAGGTAAACAGCAGCGGGCATGCATTTGTTGCAGGTGAGAATTCACACCCCGATTTTCAAAGTATCTGCTTGCTTTTAAACCTGATGCATATGGCTATGGATATCGGTTAACTCTTAATATCAATTGAATATAATGTGTTAATCTATACAAAATGGAAATTTATCTGAAATGGTCGATAACATGCTTTTTGTAATATATGTGGTTTTAAGTCAAGTAAGATCTGTCTATATACATAAAAACAAAACAAAACAAAAAAAAAAGTATATCATCTGTTTTCTAACTTCTAATTGTACATATATGATCACAAACTCATTTTTCACACCTTATGATTAAATGTCCCGAAAGTCACCACTTCCATGAATAACCGCTTTTCTTCTCGAGTTCGTAAGTCTTCTTGCACTTGGCATGTGTGTTATGACACAACTTATGATCCTTCGAATCTGAACATTCTGTTTTTGCTTTAGTTTTGTTTTTTGTTCTGAGCATTACATCATTCTCTACACACACGACAGCCAAAAGTTATAAGCGATTAGTCTCATTAAGTTCTGATTGTAGTCTAATTCAATACCAGAAGGATGGTAGTACCTGGACTCGATAACACAGCCCGTGGTGGCAAGACAGAACTTGGCTTATATTCATCTGCGACTTTCACGTTGACCTTATTTGGCTTCCTTTCCTCTGCAACTTTTCTAGTAATCTTACCTTTAGTTGGTGATTTCTCCACATCTGATTCAACATACAAATAATCTATAAAATTAGCCAACGGCTAAGATTGCTGATCAAATATTTAGATGGTAGACTAGCAAACGTGCCCGAACCTGAGATATGAGACTTATGAACCCTCACGTGTGGTGGCGTTTTACCATCTTTATCGTGTTTTGCAGCCTTGGTAGACAGATGATCATGTAAAGACAGAGACTGAAAATCCTTCAAACAAATCCTCTGAAACTCTGGTGGATGGTCTTCTTGTCTCACCTTCACCTTTGGATACACTTACAGAATTCAAAAACCAAAAACCAGTTAATACGTAAAAAAGAACATAGCCTAAGATGAACATAACCAAATATGTAAACAAAATCCTACTTGGACTTCTTTGAAATGAAATATATTTGATATTATATGATTCCGGATAATTTTAGATTATCCAAACTAGGGGAGAACTGGAAAACCATAAATACAATTAAAACTGGTATTACAATATGAAAACTGTGTGAAAAAAAAGGTCAACATCAATGGGCAAAATATGTGTATATGTGGGTGGCTCTTATGAATGGTGGTAGGTCAAAAAGACCTCCACTAAATACATTCCAAGGGTCAATCCTAGCTTTTTGAGAGTTGGTCAACGTTTCTCTTCTCTTCTAGTTCCCATCACTTTCTAAGTAAAGAAATAGCGTGTTGCTAGATGTTCAAACTCCACACATGCTGAAGAAATTGCTGTTATCTGAATCATGATCAGCTCAGAAACAAATTTATACAAAACCTAAGCATACCCTTCGAGGTTAGAGCAATCTATCTGAACTGGGTCGTAATATGGAGTTATGGACGACCCCTACTAAACATATTAACCCGAAACAGTTGAAGATAAACACTTCATATGGCCTTCAACAGCAGCCGTTGCTAATCCTGTTGATCTGCGTACATACCCCATTAGATCCATCCAATAGGCCGGGCAACCATTATATGAATAGCACATGTTGAGGCGATTTACCCGACGTACAAGGGACAACTCTAACCAGATATTCCTACTACAAAACACGCCATACAAAACACGCCAACAGCGCAGGGACTATTGTTACATTTGAAAGTATGCATGTGAATGGCCTAGCTAGTACCTCAATAAAGGTTGCTCCTTCCTTCCCACTTCTTAAATTTGATATTTGAATAGCAGTTTTTGTATGACTCATGGAAATGGTTTGTGTATGTATCCATAATACATAACGAGCATTTTAGTATGTTTGTTTGGTCATGATTAGAGTACATGGCTAATGGGTGTACTACTACATTGCTGTTAGATTCTCCTTATGGGCCATTGGTAGCTTCAATGAAGCCCCATATCTTCTGCTTAATATCATGTATGGGGATTGGTAGGTTTATCTTGTTAATATATAAGAATTGCCGACATGTTTTTTTCTTTTATATTTATTTATTAATCTTGTATTGTGGGATATACATAGTGGTATGTGAAAACGACCACCAAGAAGGTTGTTGGTTCAAGTCTTGGTTAAGTTATATTATGAGATATATGTAAGATATATTGTGAAATAGATAGTATACTTGTATAAATTTGTCAGTTTTAAAAAAAAATCGATATACGTAGGTTTAACTTCTCTTGTCATTTTTTGTAACGTATAATCTTCAGCCAAGCATCCCCTTTTGGCGAAATGGGCTTGTAGCTGACTGGAGCTTATGTTTTTTTTAAGCTTTTTGACAAATTAGTTAGAGATGAACTTATTAATGTAAAATCGTATAAAAATAAATCAAATTAAATTCAGATATATTGTCAGCTTTTGCGTGACATAAGCCCGTTTCAATTGACTCTATAGAGTAAATTGCAAAAATCGTCTTTGTGTTTTGGTCAAATTGCACGTTTCGTCCTTGTGATTCATTAAGTGCAAAAATCTTCTTTATTTTGCATTGTTTGGAATCATTTTAGTCCTTTCGCAGTGCAAAATTCGTCTGTGTTGTTTTTAAAAAGTTAGTGCCGAAGGACCGAAATGGTTCTAAACAGTGAAAATAATAATGTTTTGCACTTAATGAACCAGAAAGACGAAACGTGCAATTCGACCAACCCGAAAGGACGATTTTTGCAATTTCCTCTTGACTATAAAAGCTTCATCAACGAATACAATAAAGTATTATTTTAAAAAGAAAAGTTGATTTCAATTTTTCAACTCAAAGAAATTTGATTAAAGTTTTGACATGGAAAAATAAAGGAAAAGATAAAAAGATAAAGTGGACATATTCATGCTTTGGTTTGAAAACTTTTTTGCCAGCTTTGAAAATCGTACTCTGCTGAGCCAAAGACATAGACAAAATTGAAGAAATCGAAAGGCTAATATTCGAGGCCAGATAGAATAAAGACAAATAACCACATGCATTTGCTGATACTTTATTTTAATAATCTTATAACAACAACAAAGATACTCATTTCCGCGGAGCGGGCTATCAGGAAGTAGAATGTAGACAGATTATACCTTTATTTCACGATCCGAAGATAAGAAGACTGTTTCCAGAAAGATCTCCGGCAAATGTAAATAAAAATTGCTACTACTCTTTCCTTCATCTTTTTCACCATTCACAAACATTTCATTCTTACAATTTAACACAACAGATATATCCTGTTTGCTTTTCAGGATAATTTTACATTTCTACATAAATAACATCTAAAACCTAGCTACCAAAAACAACTTGCTTCATGGATTTGAAAAAGACCAAGGAAAGAACCTTAGCTAACCCACCTCAAAAATTGGATCTTTGGCTCTTCATTACATACCCTTTTCAATAATCTGTTCACAAAAATTAACCCAAGTCAAAAAAAAACTCAGACAGTAACTTTTTCAAATTTAACTTTCCTTAAGGGGTGTTTGGAGCTTATTTAGCCGCCTTACGAGCTTATCTGATTTCGGAAAAGTCAATAAGCTCACTTTTTTAAGGACTATAAACTCGTAAGCTCCGAAAAGTGAGCTTATCTCAAAATCAAATAAGCTCATAAGGAGGCTAAATAAGCTAATCCAATCACCCATATAGTTATACTCACCATCATCTTTCTTCATTGCTTTTCTAGCAATCAACAAAAACACAATCAAGAACCCAACTCCAGCTGCACCTCCCAATATTATCGCCACGGTTTTCCCTGTATTCGACCCTATCAAACATACCCACATCACCAAATAACTCAATTCACCTTCTTTAACAAAAAAGTCACAAACTTTACACAACACATTTACTACATTGCATAATGCATACCTGATGAGCTAGATGGAGACGAATAATCTGGCGAAGAATACGAGCTAGAACCCGAAGAAGCTGAAGGTCTATTATTCTTAGGTGCACCATTAGGGTAATAGTTATAGCTTATAAAACATCTATGCAAATATATTTGACCAGAAACTGAGCTACCACATTCCACTTGTGCCCTTTGAACAGCACCTTTAATACAAGTACCACAATCTGAAGTACTTAAGTCACCTTGACATTGTCCTAAAACATAAAAAGCTTGATAGCTAGTAGTATAAAAGCCACCATTATTACTACCTATAACATTTTCTAATGAGCTAAAAGCTGAATCCCTAGTTTCTTGATAGCCATTATTTGAAGTGGTCTTGCCACATGTTTTGTAAAGCATTTCCATACCAGATATCTGAGCAAAACCTGAAACCTCATACGACATGTAACAACCTAGGAGCTGGATTCTGGCTGCAACAGTTTTGCCACATAGCTTGTCCATTAAGATAGGAAGCCTGCTGACACAAGTGTAGCATTCTACATTACTAAGATCTCCTCTACATTGGAAAAGACCAGAGACAGATGTCTGACCAGTTCCACTAGTTGTTTTGTAAAACTTAGACTTTGAAGATTGTTGGATGAGTGTGCCAAAGATGGCAGAGAGTGCTGATGAGTAGACACCAGTGGGATCTGAAAGTGGTTGTTTTGCACATCCTTTGTAGACTAGGTTTGAGTTGTCTGGTGCACCAGAAACAAGAACTGCAACCAAAGTGGTGAATATGATGGAAGAAACTAAGAAGGGTTTCATGGGTGAAAATGGGTGAAAATGGTTTTTTTAAGGTGTTAAATCATGGGTGGGTGGGTGGTTTTTGAATTTGAGATAGATTTGATTAGGGTTTGGGTGTGGGGTGGTGTGGTGTGGCACTGTGGCCTACAGCTTTAACTTTTTAGGGGAGGAGTTTGTTTTGGTAGATCTGCAGTTGTTGTGAGAAGGATATGAGAGTACAGTGCTTGTCCAAAAATTAAAGTGCACAGTATTTGTGTTTGTGTTTTTATGCAATCAACTTTTAATGATGCTTTAGAAAGTCTCTTAGCTTAAAAAAAGGGAATTGATACTCACACCACATATTTTGATGCTTGCACCACCATTTATGCATTACTGTATTGTACAATACAGTAATGCATAAATGGTGGTGCAAGCATCAAAATATGTGGTGTAAGTATCACCTCCCTTAAAAAAAATATTATTCATGTTACAGTTAGTAGTTCAAGGAGTTCCCGGTTTTGGTCACTGTGTTCTCGAGTATCACTTAAAAATAAGGATTAATTTCATATATCACCCTACTTTCATGATTAATTTCATATATACCCAAAGTGCAAGTATTGAATGCATAATGTACAATGTTTTTAATGCATGTTTGGGTATATATGAAATTTCCAATTAAAATGAGGGGAAATATGAAATTGCCCCTAAAAATAAAATGAAAGAAAATGAAGAGGAAAAAAAAAGACCGAAAAAAGAATGATTTAGTTAATTTTAAAGTAAATTTTTCCTCCTAAAATTTTGAGCTGAAAATGTTTACTTCATATTTACTTATTTTTCATTACACAATAAACTTGGGGACAAGATACCCCAACACCCCATAGGCCATGACCCCCCAACAATAACAATAAAACATTAGACATTAAAACATTAAACAAGTACAACAACAAATGTTTTCAATATTACAACGAAATCTACTCCACATGAAGAATATTAATGTCATCTATAAGCTCATAGAGTATTCCACTCGGCTGACATGCGTGATCAACTGGATTTCTTGCCAATTCCAGTGATGCCTCCAACGTCTTTATTCTTTCCTTCAACAAATTGTTTTGGCCAATAGCATGTTGATCGTTTTATCTTTAGTTTCGCAGTTTGAGCACTGCGTTGAAGAAGAGGCTTGACCAAAGTACTTTTGTTGAAATATTTCCTTCCACATGAAGTATCGACACCCATAGTCTTCAGTCCCTGGCTGTTACATGATGAAACAATTATAAAAATGTATTCTAAACAAACAAGTTATTGATATATTTACGTAAATAAGCAAACGTTTAATTATTTACCTTTGACAAAGGACATGCATAATACTTCAGACCACAAGTTTTGGGCTTGTGGGATGTTCTTTCAATTATAAAACCACGTCGACAACGACACAAGAAATGATTTTCTTGTTGCATCTGGCCAAAAGAATTTGTATAATTATTCACAACATAAATCAGTAATATCATGGTTCACAAAATTAGAAGCTTCGAATACATAAATAACCAATCTTGTTATAGATTAATAGTTGATACATTGTTCACAAAATCACAATATAACTAGAAACTAAGATCAATCACGCCCGAGGCGTAGTCGCTCCAATGATGCTGCCATCTGTCCCACACGAAACTCTAACTCTGAAATGCGTCTCCTCAATCCAGCAATCTCTCGCTCGTACTCGTCAACGCGAGACGGCTGTAACAAAAAATGAGGAAGAACCGGAGGACGGTGTATAAAATTGTCCTCATCTGCAGCTGGAGATATAGCAGGAGAGGGAGGCACATAAGATGGAGAAGAATGCACATAATCTGGACTCTCAACACGAGCGGGTGTGTTGTTGACACAATGAATGTCCCTCCACTGAATGTCATCCGATTCCTGTAACAAAAGATGAGGAAGAACCGGAGCAGGAGCAGAAATATGTAACAAAAGATGACGAGTCGTTTACTATAAATCAGTAATCGTGTACACATGTTTTGTCATTTACAATATGAATCAGTAATCGTCTATACATGTTGTGTCATTTACAATATAAATCAGTAATCGTCTATACATGTTTTGTCATTTACAATATAAATCAGTAATCGTCTATACATGTTTTGTCATTTACAGTATAAATCAATAATCGTTTTCTACGTCTGTCTAAACATGCTCTGTCGTTGAGTAAACACATGTGCCCATCTCCCGGCCACGTCATTTCTGTACCATCTCCATTGTGGGTGATTATACGGGAGTGGTGAGTTTTCATCAAGAAACGCAAGAACGAAGTGAGCAGCCTGGTCTTCCCCCACACGAAGAATCACAACGGGGGACAATATTTGTGCTGTATTTGGACCATCTCTCAGCGGAAGACACATAATAGATTGTGAATTGGATATACATACAATAGGACGGTTAAGAGCTGTAGCAATAGCCACGCCCGTTTCTGGCATAGTCATCCAGTAACCGTTGGGTGCTGGACCTTCAAACCAATTCATCGAGTTACAAATATTTGTAAAATAATCCCCCCACATTTGCATGTAAACTTCCTCGTTATTGTCTACCTCTGCCCTGACAAGAGCTAGAATTATGGGCCACATTTGTTCGTGATGACCAAGACCTACGGCAAGAGCTCGATAGCCACAATTTCCATCACCTGCCACGTTAAAGATCCCTAGGATCCAGCGTCGAAAAAGAGGTGGAATTTGAGCCATAAATTATTCGCTAATGTCATCTGGAACGTAAAAGTGGTGTCTTAAGTCGCCCTCGCTAGGTCCTTCGTTCAAGTCTGGGACGTTAGAAGGCTCTCCCACATTTGAACTATGTCTCGCAGCTTCTTCATTTAAGTCTGGGACTTTTTTAGGTTTTGTGTAGCTTCTGCGGTGCCCTGTGGGGGGTTCTTCGTTCAAATCTGGGATATTTTGTTTAGCCTTGGATTTGTTGTCCTTTGCGCTCGGACGTCCACGATTACTTTCTTTAACAGCAGGTTGTTGGGTTGACACAGATTCAGGAGCGTATATACCTCTGAGCCTGTTTAACATTTTTTTTTTTTGACAAACGACGATGCTTTGGTAAAAACACTTTGGAATTTTTGTACGTCATCTTGACAGGAAAAATATTCAGGCTCTTCAGGCCCTTGAGGCTCTTCAGGATATTCAGGCTCATCGGGCCCTTGAGTATTTTGGACAACAGGCCAGGGAACGCTTAGTGTTCTCCAAAAATTATCAACAAAACCAAGCGGAATAGGCAATCCTGTATTCGAAAAAATGAACTAGTTAAAATTATCGGTATTGACGGGGAGAATAACTTGATAGGAACTAGTTAAAATTACCGTTTGCTTGAAGGTAATACAGTTCGTGATAGCATGGTAAACCATAAACTAACCGCAACTGATGACTACATAGATGTGGGTCGACATCCTGTTTACTTTCTGCGAGTATGAGTAGTAAAGCATCTCTTGAAACATTATACCGCAATTCGTTAAATAGTGTGCCCTTGCACGCATGCAATTTCTTGATTTTGCTTGTATTCAAAGGCTCGTATCGCAGTTTCTTGCGCAGCTATAATCTTGTCGACCGAACACAACAACGTGTCTAAGCTGGACTGTGTGGAGCTCAAGTATAACTTCAACAGCGCGTGTTGACTCTCAACCCTACATGTTGTTGTTTGGCCGAAGCTGCGATATTGATCGGTAATGTACGACACAAACATGTTGTCGTAATGTCGCAGCCAGTTACGGAAATACCGCAAAACATCTGAGAAAACAAATAATTAATAAAGTGAGAAAACAATTCGAGTAGTTATTTATTAAATAATAAAAAAAATGTATTAATGGGTAAGTACCCTTCTTTTGGACTAATAAATCTTGTAGGTGCTGGTAATAATGCGTGAACACATCTTCGGTCGGAGCTGTAACCATCAAATCCCATGTCCATCTAACGGACTCATACTCCTTTACCGTATTGAATTTGTTTATGCAATACTTGAGCACATTTTGATTGATATGCCATCGACAGAGTAATCTGTTAGCGTTTGGGAATTCTTCTCTACATGCCCCAAGCAAAGCTAAATCTCTGTCGGTGACGATAACCCGCGGGTAATATTGTTCTTGTATCACCAACTTAATACGTTCCAACACCCATTTGAAATTTGGCTCTTTTTCCTTGTCCAAAAAGCTAAACGCCATTGAGAATGTTTTGTTTGTTGAAGTAACTCCAACAACTGTAAAGAATGGCAGTTTAAACAACGTGGTGTTGTATGTGGAGTCCATCAGCATGATTTCCGGGAATGTTTTCCACAGGGCATATGACGTCGGGTGAACAAAAAATATTTCCTCGAGCTCATCAGTGTGCTCATTTACCCTTTCGTAATAAGTATAACCTTTACGCCTCAAATGTACTAAAAGTTGTTGTATCGGAGTCAAATCACCACGATCTTCTCTGCGTATCTTGTTTTGTGCATTATATACCGTTCTAATGCTAGACACATTATTCGGATCGCTCTCTTTTAGTGAAGAAAGTATAATTCGTGATACTACTTGATATTTTGTCAACTGCTTCACCAAAACTAACTCATTTTCTTTTAATCGCATGGCTTGTGAAAAACCATGGAACGAGTCTACAAAGTCATGATTATGCCTCGGACACTTGACCTTCAAGATCCAACCACTAGTTTTAATGTTAGTTCTACCAGTTCGACCTTTTATAAATTTCGCTAGTAATCTGAATGGGCAATTAATTTTAGCGGTACTAGTCTGCCGTTCAAGTTCATCTTCTAAACCTTCACGTGCAGATGTCCCATGTCTAGAACACAAAAATTCGATAGAGTACTTATAGCCCCTATCTGTTTTAGTTCTTCCTTTAACAATAAGAAAACCAATCGATTTAGCAGTAGATTGCACCCAATCAGTTAAAGCAACTTCAGTACCGAACACCTAAAAAATAAATAATACAACTTTTAATAAAACTTTTAAAGAATACAACTTTTAATAAAACTTTTAAAGAATACAACTTTTAATAAAACTTTTAAAAAAATACAACTTTTAATAAAACTTTTGTAAAACTTTTATTAAACTTATAAAATACAACTTTTAAAACAACCTTTGTAAAAATTTTAATACTACTTTTACTATTACTTTTAAAAAACTTGTTATCAAACTTTTTAAAAAAATACTACTTTCAATATTACTTTTATTTTTAATACTACTTTTAAAACTAGTTTTATTTTTAAAACTTAATACTTTTAAAACTTACTTTTATTTATACTTTTAAAAAAATTACTTTTATTTAAAACTTACTTTTATTTGTAAAACTTATAAAATGGGGATAAAATAAAACTTTTAAAAACGTGTGTGTGTTACGTGTGTGGTTGTAAACACATTTATGTGCTCTCTTTTTGTGGTGTGTGCGTTTACGCGTTTTCTGTTGATATTCCTGACTTTATCTCACCTGTCTCATCTCTCTTTTGGTACCTCTCTCTATCTCACCTGTTTGTCTCTCTCTCTAAAAATTTTAGATCTAAAATCTTGATCTAACAAGTTTAAAACTTGTTAGATTGTTATAGCTGGTGATGTTTCTGATGTTGTGTTGATGTTTCTGAGGTTGTCGGCTTGTTTGGTTGATTATTTTTAAGATCTAACAAGTTTAAAACTTGTTAGATCGTTATATCTGGTGATGTTTATGAGGTTGTGTTGATGTTTCAGAGGTTGTCGGTTTGTTTGGTTGATTATTTTTAAGATCTAACAAGTTTTTAGAGCTTGAATACTTTTTAGATCTTGAAAAAATAAAAGATGTTTCTGAAAAAAAAGAGGTATGGTATCTGTTGAAAAAAAAAGTAAAGACTGATTTTTTTTTAGGGAGAATTTCATCTATATCCTTGTAAAAACTAATAATTACATCAATATCCTTAGGGGGCGTTTGGTTGGGGTAATTTAAAATTCCGGAATTTTAAATTCTAGAAAATTTAAATTCTTGAGAATTTAAAATTGCGGAATTTAAAATACCTTCGCATGTTTGGTTCACAGAAATTTATAAATATTTTTTTAATATAAATTTAATAAATATTCTATTTAAAAGTTTATAAAAAAAATTATAAAAAAAGTTTAGAAAAAATTTATAAAAAAAGATTATAAAAAATTTATAAAAAATGTTTATAAATAATTTATGAAAAAAGTTTATAAAAAATTTATTAAAAAATTATAAGAAATTTATATATAAAATTATTAAAAAAGGTTTATAAAAAATTTATAAAAGTTTATAAAAAAATTATATAAAAAATTTATAAAAGTTTATAAAGAAGTTTATAAAAAAAAGTTTATAAAAAATTTATAAGATATTTATAAAAAATTATAAAAAAAAGTTAATAAAAAAGTTTTAAAAAAATCTATAAAAAAAGTTTATAAAAATTTATAAAAAAAGTTTATAAAAAAAAATCATAAATATTCTATTTAAAAGTTTATTAAAAAAAGAATTAGAAAAAAAGTTTATAAATTTTTTTTCAAGTAAATTAAAATTCCTCACTTTTTGGAGACATTCTAATTCTCCCCATTTTGGCAATTCGAGTAATTGTAAATTACTTGAAATGACCCCATTTGAGTTACCAAACAAGACATTTGAAGGGAATTAAAATGCAAATGCCTCTAATATCCTCCAAATTGCCCCAACCAAACGCCCCCTTATAAATTTTGTAATTACATCAATATCCTTTAAAACTTAAAATATGCTCATCCATGTCCAAATAAATAATTTAATCACAATTAATGAATTATAATGTATAAAATTGATATCTGAATATTAAATAAAGAGTAAATTGCAAAAATCGTCCTTAAAGTTTGGCCAAATTGCAAGTTTCGTCCCAAACGTTTAGAAAGTGCAAGGATCGTCCCTGCGGGAAAATTTTGGGGCAAAAATCGTCCCTGACCAACAAAAAATGACTAAAATGCCCTTTCTAAACGTTTGGGACGAAACTTGCAATTTGACCAAACTTGCAATTTGACCAAACTTTAAGGACGATTTTTGCAATTTACTCTTTTCTATATTATTTTCAGTTTTCTTACATAAATAATCCCTGTGTTGTACAAAGTTTTACAATGTTAGTTCTGATTTTTTTTTAACCATCGCCACCCACCGCGACCCACTACCACCGCCACCCGCCACCACCACCATCTTTACCCCCACCACCATCACCCACTACCACCACCCCCATCCACTACCACTCATAGCCACCACCGTCACCCACTACCACAACCCCATCCACCACCACCCACAACCACCACCGCCACCCACTACCACTACCACAACCCCATCCACCACCACTCACAGCCACCACTGCCACCCACCACCACCACCATCGCCACCCCACCACCGCCACCCACTACCACCACCACTCACAACCTCCACCGCCACTGACCACACCACCATCGCCACCCCACCACCTCCACCCAATACCACAACCCTATCCACCACTACTCACAGCCGCCACCCACAGCCACCACCACCCACCAACGCAATGGTGAGTGGCGGTGGGTGGCGGTGGTGTTATGCGTGGTGGTGGATGAGGTTGTGGTAGTGGGTGGCGGTCGTGGGGTGGAGATGTTGGTGGTGGCGGTGGTAGTGGTGGGGTGGAGATGGTGGTGGTGGCGGGTCGCGGTGGTAGTGGGTCGCGGTAGGTGGCGGTGGTGGGGTGGCGATGGTGGTGGTGGTCAGTGGCGGTGGTGGTTGTGAGTGGTGGTGGATGGGGTTGTGGTAGTGGGAGACGGTGGTGGCTATGAGTGGTGGTGGATGGGGGTGGTGGTGGTGGGTGAAGGTGGTGGGGTGGAGATGGTGGCGGTGGTAGTGGGTCGCGGTGGGTGGCGATGGTTAAAAAAAAATCGAAACTAACATTGTAAAACTTTGTACAACACAGGGATCATTTATGTAAGAAAACTGAAAATAATATAGAAAATAGTAAATTGCAAAAATCGTCCTTAAAGTTTGGCCAAATTGCAAGTTTCGTCCCAAACGTTTAGAAAGGGCATTTTAGTCATTTGTTGTTGGTCAGGGACGATTTTTGCCCCCAAAAGTTTCCCACAGGGACGATCCTTGCACTTTCTAAACGTTTGGGACGAAACTTGCAATTTGGCCAAACTTTAAGGACGATTTTTGCAATTTACTCTTAAATAAATATGTGGATTACCTTTTTACCCTCTCTCTAACTAAACAAGAAAAAAAAAAACACTTCTTGTCTCAAATCAGTTGCATTTTTATGCAGTATTTCAAATTAAATTCCAATATGGTGACTCAACGTAACATAAGTATGATTCAAGATCTATAATATAAGATCGAACTTTTTTGTTCACCTTTTAGCAACTGACTATTTGCATTCTAAGTTAATCTGTGCATTTACGAAAAGAATAACTTTCAAAGAACATAATACCAATACATTCCAGTTAGATGTATGAGATTTAGGGAGGAGGGAGTGGTACCCTAATACCTTGGGTGCCACATCACCTCTATCAAATAAAAACCCTCCAACTCAAAACTACCCAATTCTATCCTAACACTACCCGATTTGGAGGGAGTGGTACCTTAGTACCCAATTTTTTTTATTTTTTATTTTATTTTATTTTTTTTTCATTTTGTACCTGTACCTGCAAAACCAAAAAAAAAAAAAAAAAGACAAAAGAAAAAAAAAGAAATACAAGTCTTCTTCTTCCTCCCTCACTCCCTGTACCTGCAAAACCAAAAAAAAAAGACAAAAGAAAAAAAGAAATACAAGTCTTCTTCTTCCAAGTCTCGGGCTCCCAACTAGATTTTGCTACTCGATCCAAGTACCCGACGTACTCGGGGCGGTGTACCCGCTCGGGTACATGCTACTCGATGCCCTACCCGAGCTCCACTCCCTCTGATGACGTATAATCTATATCCGGGTCACGGACCCGACTAAAGTCCAATACTAACTTGGCCCGGTACGAACTGGGCTAAGCCGACTAGACGTTTGGGCTCATGAAGGCCCAAACCCGAATCTATTGATGGAATAGATATCCGATATCTTCTAAATAGAAAGATAATCATCTCCAACCGACTAAGGCGGGATACGCCGAAGGTTGAGGAACACGGAACCAACAAGGATTCCGCGTGTATATAAAGGGAATCACATCCCTCGTTTAAGGTACGATCTCAGAACCCTAATTCTCCTTAAACCCTAAACCGATTACTTACTCTCACGCCGGAGGATAATCGTGGGAGACAATCCCACGGTAAGCCTAACGGTGTCTTTTTGTCTTTTAGTGCGCAGGTCTCAAGCAGCAATTCTCAATTGGTATGAGAGCCGGAGCTCCAAACAAGGAATGCCCAACTTTTGTAGCAACAAGTGGCGCCATCCGTGGGACCCTACACTAAGAACCAAAGACTAGAATGACGAAGCATGGAAATCAGCGATCGCAGTCAGACCTTATGGGAAAGAAGTCGCAAAGCGGACTAACTCCTAAGCAGACCTTTGGGACAACCAGCGCTGCTAAAAATAAAGGATCAGGCCAAGACTTGATCTTCCCTCTGGTGGAACCGCGCTCGGGAACAACCAAAGCCACTACAACCACCACGAGTGGAGTAGACCCACTGCGCACCGTCCTTACTACTCCCTTTCAATCGGTGCTAGAAACTGACCTGACAAAGGTACCAGACGCACCTGACCGAAATAAGGGTGTAGTAATAGAAACAAACACACTCGCTCTTGAGGGGGTCGCACCAGAGCTGGCACCAGAAGATTTCGTATCCCAAAACTACGAAACATTAACTGCCCTCATGCAAGAGGAAGAGAGGAAGAGATCAAGTCAGAACTTGAAAGCCCGACTCAATTTCGATTCTGAATACGAGACTTCCCCACCGCGCCGTCAGAAAGAGAAGCGCGGGAGAGACAGCCGCCGACCCCCAGTATTCAACAGAATCGGGAGGAGAATCGAGGATGATGAGACATCTCACTCGCATCACCTGAGTGAGAGTGATGAAGATGAAAAGCGCACCAATGTCCACACCAGACTGGGTAGCCGCAGAATCCAAGACAGACTGGGACGACGCTATTCCCCAAGTGAAAGTCCCCCGAGTACAAACTCAGAGGACAGCCGGCGCAAGCGCCGAAAGAGGGAAAACTCGTCCTCTGAAAACTCCTCGGACAACGAGGATGGCGAAACTGGACACTGGAAGTCCAAAAACAGATATAATGACCAGGAGGATGAAGATATATCCCTCCCTTGGCGCCGTCATAAGGTGGATGCGTTTACTCGGCGCATCAGTGACTTCTCAGAAAGCAAAAGAAGGCGCATGCCCTCCAACGTAAAGACCTATGATGGAACAGGTGACCCTGATGATCACCTCAAAATTTTTGAATCAGCAGCGACAATTAAAAATTGGCCACAGCCTGTGTGGTGCCACATGTTCAACTCCACACTAGTGGGAAACGCGCGGAACTGGTTCAGCAAGCTTCCACGCAGAAGCATCAATGGCTTTGAGGAATTGAGAAAGGCGTTTCGCCTAAACTTTACTCAGAGGAAGAAGTGCGCTAAAAATCCTGTCGAGCTCGCCAGGGTAAAGCAGCGCCAAGGAGAATCTACAAGCGCATTCATGGAACGCTTCAAAGATGAATGCATGCAAGTTAAAGCATGTCCCGAAGTGTTGAAGATCTCTGGTTTCATGAACGGGATTAATAATCCAGAACTCGTCAAGAGGTTGAATGACAAGATTCCTGAAACCTTTGATGAACTCATGAAACGCTCTCGGTCCTTCGTCCAGGGAGAAGCCGCCGCGGCGGATAGCAAAAGGAACCACTCGAACTACCGGTCACAGGAACAACCCGGGAGACAATCCAATGACCGGAGTAGTAACCGTAATAGGAGCTATCGCAGTCAGGGGAGAGGGAGGGATAATGATAGATACACCCCGCTGATCAAGACCCCAAAGGAAATACTCGCAACAGAAGGTGCGAATTTTCCAAGACCGCCGCAGATGCGCACCCCAGAGGATCGGCGTACTGGGAATGGATACTGTGATTACCACGCACAGAAGGGCCATACCACTAACGAATGTGTCCAACTGCGCCAGCTCATCGACAAGATGGTTAAAGAGGGTAGATTGGACCACTTGGTCAAAAACATTAAAGAGGGAAAGGACAAACAGAAGAGTGGCAATAAGAAAGAGACACCTAAAGACAAGGCCGACACCATTTACATGATACAATCATGGCAGCGGATCACAAGGCAGAAGGTCAGCCAGGATTTCTCACGTGGAAAGGAGATCTCTTTCCGCACCTTAACCGCGGACAACGCAGTGGTGGAACCACTCACTATAGAAATAAGTGCGGGGGGTCACGACATCCACCGCATGTACGTTGATGGTGGAGCTTCTGCGGACATCATGTATGAGCACTGTTTCAAACGACTGCGCCCTGAAATACGCAGTCAGTTAAGTCCGGTCAGAACGGCGTTGACTGGTTTTACAGATGAGAAGATATGGCCTGTGGGGCAAATACGATTACCTGTAAGCATTGGAAACGAAGAACACTCCGCAACGGCCTGGATGGAATTCATGGTGATTAAATCTCCCTCGCCATACAACGGCATTATTGGGAGACCTGGAATATCAGCTATGCGAGCAGTGCCATCAACATCGCATGGGATGCTTAAATTCCCAGTGGAAGGTGGTATTGTTACTCTTTACAACGCCACTGTACCACATAGAGAATGCAACACGATTGCATGCGAAACGGCACCAACCCCAGCACAGCAGACAACCAGGATTCCAAATCTGAAAGTAGCAATTCACCCCAAATACCCGGAACAGGAAATATCCATAGGAGGTTCATTGTCGGACAACGGCAAAGCAACTGTATGTACACTCCTGCAAAAGAATTTGGATATTTTCGCATGGGAGCCTAAACACATGACAGGAGTACCACGCTCTGTCACAGAGCATAAACTGAGAATCCGACAAGGATACTCACCCATACGCCAGAAGAAGCGCGGCCAAGCCCCGGAGCGCGCGCAAGCAATCTTGGCAGAGGTACACAAACTGGTAGAGGCAGGAATCATGCGGGAAGTTTACTACCATGACTGGCTTTCCAACCCAGTCATGGTAAAGAAAAGTGACGGCAGTTGGCAAATGTGCGTAGACTTCACCGACCTTAACAAAGCATGCCCACAAGACTGCTATCCTTTACCAGAGATAGACTGGAAAATGGAGTCTCTGTGCGGATATCCATTAAAGTGCTTCCTCGACGCGTACAAGGGATATCATCAAATCCAAATGGCTAGAGAGGATGAGGAAAAAACGGCCTTTCACACAAGCCAAGATGTCTACTGCTACACAAAAATGCCCTTTGGCTTGAAAAATGCGGGCGCCACCTACCAAAGGTTAGTCGATAATGCTTTCGAAAAACAGGTGGGCCGCAACCTAGAGGTCTATGTTGATGACCTGGTCATAAAAAGCCACACTGAAGATGAGCTAGTGCGTGACATCGAGGAAACGTTCAAAACTCTACGAGAGATCAATATTAAGCTAAATCCCAAGAAGTGTACCTTCGGCGCTACTGAAGGTATGTTCCTTGGATACCTGATAGAACCCGACGGTATAAAACCGTGTCCAGAAAAGACAAAAGCGGTCATCGAACTTCCTTCACCGCGCACGTTGAAGGAAGTTCAATCTCTCAACGGAAAGTTGGCCGGCTTAAATAGGTTCTTATCCAAATCAGCAGAAAAATCACTACCTCTTTTCAAAACACTCAAGAAGTGTATAAAGAAGGGTGATTTCAGATGGACTACGGAGGCAGAAGAGGCCTTCACTCAGCTTAAACAACATCTGGCAACGCTCCCAACACTTGTCGCACCCCGACCAGGGGAAGAGCTGATCATGTATTTGTCTGCAACTGAAGGCGCAGTCAGTGCAGTGCTACTAACAGATAGGGACTCAGTACAAACCCCTATCTACTTCATAAGCAAGGCACTCAAGAAGACGGAGATAAACTATAGCGCCATGGAAAAATTAGTTCTGGCGTTGGTATTTGCTGCTAAACGGCTGCGCAGGTACTTCCAAGCACACCCAATAGCAGTAATCACGGACCAACCAATTAAGCAGATCATCTCCAAACCTGACGCATCAGGCAGACTGCAGAAGTGGAGTGTATTGCTAGGTGAGCACAACATCTCTTACAGACCACGTACCGCAATCAAAGGACAGATCCTGGCAGACTTCATCATTGAAAAGCCAGACACCGACGAGGTACCCACACCAAGTAAGCCCGAACTGCAAGATCCATGGATCTTGTTTACGGACGGATCCTCATGCATTGATGGCTCAGGAGCAGGCCTCATTCTCACAAATCCAGAGGGAATGGAATTCACTTACGCACTGCGCTTTGAATTCACAGCGACAAACAATGAGGCAGAGTACGAAGCCCTACTCGCTGGACTACGTGATAACGCTACACGCGTCGTTCGGGGTCAAGGAAACTTCCTTTTCTTCGAGCAAGTTTTATAACACCCTAGGCAGTGAACCTAATCGTTGTAGTGTAGTAATTAGGGTAAGCCACGGGTATTGATATCGTTCTCTAGGGGAATAGGAATGCTAGTAGGGAGTTACTACGCTAAGGTTAAGGTTGAGGAAGATTATTTTTTATCTTTTTATATTTATGAAAATGGAAAGGTACGAATCTCGGGTATTGGATTTGGGGGGTTGGTATTTCTACCGATTACTCTACTATTATCTAATTATCTAAACTAAGGTTGTGGGAGTCTATGTCTAATTAATGTGTGCTCGTATGATAGTTTAAAGATGTGTTTACTTAGTTTGTATTACTCCTTAATTATCTCCTATTGATGGTTGAGTGTCACGTCTTATTCCTAGTTGCGTTGTGTTTCTAAAGTTGTAGGGTATGCGTTTCTCCCTAACTCTTTGAACTTACCAAAGGGTCTTGTCTACAAATCCACTTAGAGAATATAGACTCCTACTCTAAGGCACTCTTCGGATGTTTTAGACTACAATCACTCAGGTAATCATACTCTAAGGTTCACAAAGATGAATCAAGCATTAAGTACACAACGAATGACCTATCGCATTACTAGATCATTAATCAACTAAGATAAGAAACAACCAATCAATATTTAATAATTAAGTTCATACTTCCTAAGCAAACACACAAATAAATTAGCCGGACATGGAGAACATGCAAGCATACACACAAATAATCAAAGACATAATTGAATTAATGAAGCAAAGACTTATCTTGGTGTAAGATAGGGTTAAAAAACCCTAAAATACTGTACAAGACACCTTAGGTTCGGTTTTAGGTTTTTACTCCAAAGATTCTCCACACAAAGACTGAAAAATTCGGATTCTATATATAAGATTACAATTGCGACGGCGTCACCTTATGTTTAGTGACGCCGTCGTGTCGCCGCCATTAGGGTTTCGTCTTGGCCACGTTAACCTTGCGACGGCGTCACCTTATGTCCGTGATGCCGTCCTCTTCAGCTTCTGACGTCGTCTGGATCGCATCTAGGCTGTCTGAGTAGCGACGGCCTATTCTTTCACAACTAGACGCCGTCCCTTGAAAACACGAGTTTTGAGTTCTGACCCGTCACAATAATTCTCCGACGGCGTCGCAAATAGCTCCTGACGCCGTCGCCTTCTACATTCAGCGACTGTGAGTGTCTGATTTCGACTTTGGCCATTTTCTTCATATATTCGCGCCTTTCTGTCCAAATAAGTGCCATTCCAGCATTTTGCCTTCACGAGACCTAAAAAGTGAAAAGGAACGATATTAAGCAATAACGGATTCAAAAGTGATCAAATAAGGACTTAAACGACCCCTTAAAATGATACCTTTTAAAACCTTATCAAATATCCCTACACTTGTTATTTGCTTGTCCTCAAGCAAATGTGCTTTTAGCCAATTAATTTATAAGTTAGGGGTCATTCAACATTAATTCAAAACGGTCCACAACACATATAAGCCCCGCAAAAGTCATAACAAGCACGGAAATTACATACTAGCACCTCACATGGGGTGTTTGGATACTCACATCTCTCTCGGGTGTATATGGAATATAACAAATTGGAAATGGAAGATAAACACTCATTAACCGGTCCTAGTACATAGATTACCATAGGCTTGAGAATAGATCAAACCTCCATCGCTTTGGCGTAAGCACCTAGGAAAGACTATCAAAGAGGTCTTTTAAAGGGTTGTAATGTTAGGCTTACGGTAGGGAAATAAGGGTTTGGTGGGATAGGCTATATAGTGGTGGTAAGTCAAAAATCTTTATGTTAACTGCATATGAAGAATGGCGTTGCTAAGCCAAGACTCGACACTCTAAACTCTAGATAACTGAAATAAACAAACATAAATTTAAAGGATAGATGTAGGATGGTAGTCCGTATATATAAATTTATTTATTTATTTATTTATTTTTATTTATTTTTTTATTTTTTTTTATATCACTCTATTTTTTTTCTTTTCTCTTTTTCTATATTTTTTTTTTCGATTTTTTTTTTTTTTTTTTTTTTTTTTTTTTTTTTTTTTCATACACTTTTACTCTACCATCCTCTAAGATAACATCAAAATACTAAGGATTTATAAGCATATCCCTACACTTGAGTTTTTATTATTCTAACACTAATTTGACCCGAATTGAAAAGATCAAAACACTTGGGGTACATTATTACGTAAACAAAGGGAATTTGAATTTAACGTTCCATTCCCGTCATTTCATAAACTTTAACTTTTCCCATGAATCCCAATCATCCCAAAACTGTATACAAAGGATATGACTCGACTTAGCAACTTATGCAAGCAACTAGATAATTGAACTAAGGGTTTGGGGTGATAACAAATAATTGCACTAAAAGTGAGTGCATAAGGGGTAGGCTAAGGCGATTTGGGTGTATATTTGGGGGTGGGGTGTAAACAATGCTCTTCATTGATATTCCGGAAAAACCGAAACATCACGAGAACCGCGAAAAGGATAGGCTCTGAGGGGTTAACTAGGGGTATCGTGTACTAAAGATGAGTACAACGCAAAGGGTGTGGGGGAATTACTCAACCGATGTGGAAGAAGTAATTATATTACAGGTATCAAACAAGGGTTATCCTACTGCCTCTTATCATTTAGTTATTCCTAACTACACAAGTGTAGCCTCACTTGCGATCTCGGAATGCATCACAAAACAAGTTCTAGAATCTAATATACTACCGGTTCACACTCTAAGCATTAAAGATGAATGCTTTAATTCCTACTAATCTAAGGGCGATCCTCACATTTTGGGTGGAATTTGGGTGGTAAGGGTTTTTGTGCTAGTCATATAACTTCCTATCCATGAGACGCTTTTGTTAAGACTAATGGCCCACTCCTATATGTCATGAAAAATTTTAAATTTGGTGCCAAAATTACCCTAACCGACATTTTCTCATGGTTTATTGCACAATCACAATTGGACACAGTAAATAGTCAAGGATAAGCATATTTTCAAAGTTCCCGTTTTATTTTCCCTCCCTACACTTAAACTGAACATTGTCCCCAATGTTCCCCGAAAGTATCAAAGTTATGATAAAAGAAGGTAATTAAAAACGAAAGAAACTAATACTCCCCTGATTAGCTCGGTAGGATCCGTGTAAAGTGGTGGTTAAATTCTTTTCAAGAAGAATTTATGCGTGAAAAGCTCCTTCCAATCTTATGTAACTTCTTCTTGACAAACTAAACCTGCACACTTGAAGAAAACAAACGAAACCTTCGCGTAAAATCGGCGGTAATAATATATATAAGACTCGATTTAAACTAGGATATAATGCTTGTGGAATGAATGTTTACAGAATTTCTAAGAAAATTAAGACCTGGAAAATTCCAAAAATTTACAAGTAGCTCAGAAAACGAGAAAAAGTAATCTGATGTTTTTACTCCTTCCTGACGCCGTCAGGTTGCAATCCTGACGCCGTCAGGTTATCCTGACAAAAACTGGTCTGCGATTTTCTGGAAAAATTTCTGGAAAATTTACATCTTTAGAATCTGGAAAAATTTCTGCAAAACATTCATTATGACTCGATACAAGCATTTGACTCGAACAAACAAACATATATATCTTTTAGTTAATTGTTATTCTCATGTTTACGTTTCTTTTGAAAACGTGTGTAATCCTCCCTACACTTATCCCTTATGTAAAATACCTTTATATGTAATTAAGACGAAGTTAAAAACAAAATAAAGCATTTTTACAAATTTAAACATGAGGATAAACAATCAATAAAAGATATATGACACTAACAAGCAAACAATTAAGCATGGGTTGCCTCCCACGAAGCGCTTTTCTTTATTTAAGAGTCTTGTAGCTAGACTCATAGTCGTGCTCCTACGTTTTCTCACTATCCCTCTCTTCTTCTAAAACAATATCCTCATCGTTCACTATTTCAATATTATCCAATTGATAATGCTTCACCCGTTGCCCATTAACTGTGAATTCTCTTCCATCCTGGTCTAGAAGTACTACCGCCCCATTGCTCATCTGGTTTTTTACTGAAAAGGGTCCATACCACCTAGATTTGAGTTTTCCTGGGAATAGTCTTAGTCTCGAATTATACAAGAGCACTTTATCCCCTTCCAAAAACTCTTTAGGATACTTTATTCGTTGATCGTGCCATCTTTTTGCCCTTTCTTTGTAAGTGATTGACGATTCGTATGCTTCCAGCCTCAGCTCATCCAATTCTTGAAGTTGTAAGAACCGATTTGACCCTGCTTCAGAATAATCCATATTACAGGCCTTAAGGGCCCAATATGCTTTCTGCTCAAGTTCGATAGGGAGGTGGCAAGCTTTTCTGTATACCAGGCGAAAAGGGGTTGTCCCGATAGGTGTTTTGTAAGCAGTTCTGAATGCCCATAGGGCTTCATCCAGTTTGAATGCCCAATCTTTCCTGTTTTGGTGAACCGTTTTTTCAAGTATCCTCTTTAATGCCCTGTTTGTGTTTTCTACTTGTCCATTTGTCTGAGGATGATATGCAGTAGAAAATCTATGTGGGACGCCATACTTCTTCATTACCTTTTCCATTTGAGCATTGCAAAAGTGAGTCCCTCTATCACTGATTAATGCTTTGGGAATCCCAAATCGTGCGAAGAGCTTTTTAAGAAAGTGAATAACTACTCTTGCATCATTAGTTCTAAGGGCTTGAGCTTCTACCCATTTGGATACATAGTCGATAGCTACGAGAATGTATTCATTTCCTCCGGAAGATGGAAAGGGTCCCATGAAGTCTATTCCCCAAACGTCGAATATTTCGCAGACTTGGATATAGTTCTGGGGTGACTCATCCCGCCGTGAAATATTTCCTGATCGTTGGCATGCATCACACATTTGAACTAATCTCTTAACGTCTCGAAAAACAGTAGGCCAATAGAATCCGGCATCGAAGACCTTTCGTGCCGTGATATTCACACCGTGATGTCCCCCAGATGGTCCTGCATGACATTCTTTTAGAACTCGATCAATCTCTCTACCGGCCACGCAACGTCGTATGATTTGATCGGGACATATACGGAAAAGGAAGGGTTCATCCCAGAATTAATGTTTTAGCGCAGTGAAGAACTTCTTTTTATCTTGTCTGGTCATGTAATTTGGCCAAACTCTACTGGACAGGTAGTTAGCATAATCAGCATACCATGGCTCACTCTCTTTAATCGCCATTAGCCGTTCCTCGGGAAAAGAGTCACGAATATCGGTGTGATCTGACTTCTCAAGATCGGGGTTCTCCAAGCGTGATAGATGATCAGCGGCGAGATTTTCAGCCCCCTTTTTATCTCGAATTTCAATGTCGAATTCTTGAAGTAATAGGATCCATCTAATCAAGCGCGGTTTAGCATCTTGTTTTGAAAACAGATAACGTAATGCGGAGTGATCTGTGAAGACGACAGTTTTAGAGAGAACGAGATATTGCCTGAATTTGTCGAAGGCAAATACAACGGCTAAAAGTTCTTTCTCAGTGGTTGTATAGTTCTCTTGTGCTACATTCATGGTTTTGCTAGCATAGTAGATTGGTTGGAAATGCTTTTCCTTCCTTTGACCGAGCACTGCGCCGACAGCATAATCACTAGCATCACACATGATTTCGAACGGCTGAGACCAATCAGGGGTGACCATTATAGGTGCTTGAGTGAGATCTTTCTTCAGTCGGTTAAATGCTTCCTTGCATTCTCCAGAAAAATCAAAAGGGGCATCCTTAACAAGAAGCTGTGTCATAGGCCGGGCAATTTTCGAAAAATCTTTAATAAACCTTCGATAAAAACCGGCATGACCAAGAAAGCTGCGAATGGCTTTAACGGTAGTAGGATAAGGGAGTTTGGAAATTGCTTCGATTTTCGCTCTATCGACCTCAATTCCATTCCCTGAGACTCTATGTCCTAAAACAATTCCTTCTTTTACCATGAAATGGCATTTTTCCCAATTTAAAACCAAATTAGTTTCCTCGCATCGCTTCAACATCTTCCTAAGGTTGGAAAGACAAAGGTCGAAAGAATTTCCAAACACCGAGAAATCATCCATGAAAACTTCCATGCTGTCCTCAATTAACTCGTGGAATATGGCCATCATACATCGTTGAAAAGTTGCGGGTGCGTTACATAACCCGAAAGGCATTCGCTTGTACGCGAACGTTCCGTAAGGACATGTAAATGTAGTTTTCTCCTGATCTTCAGGAGCTATTGGAATTTGAAAGTAACCTGAAAAGCCATCAAGGAAACAGTAGTATTCGTGCCCAGCTAATCTTTCAAGCATTTGGTCAATAAACGGTAGAGGAAAATGATCTTTCCGGGTGGCATCATTCAATTTTCTGTAGTCAATACATACACGCCACCCAGTAACCGTTCTTTGTGGCACCAACTCACCCTTCTCATTTTTTACAACCGTCATCCCTCCTTTTTTTGGAACCACTTGGACTGGGCTGACCCATGGGCTATCCGATATGGGGTAGATGAGACCTGCATCCAGAAGCTTAATGACCTCTTTTTTCACCACCTCTTTGATGTTAGGGTTAACCCGCCTTTGCGGTTGAACAGTTGGTTTGTAATCTTCTTCCATGAGGATTTTGTGAGTACAGAATGTAGAATCGATTCCCTTGATGTCGGCAACACTCCACGCAATCACCCCTTTATATTCTTTTAAAACTTCTAAGAGCTTCTCTTTCTGAATAGTGGTTAGCGAGGAGCTTATTATGACAGGGAGTTGGTCCTCTCCTTGAAGAAAGGCGTATTCCAAGTGACTCGGGAGATCTTTCAGTTCTAAGGTAGGAGGCTCTTTGATCGATGGTTTTAGCTGGTTTCCCGGCCTCTGAAGCTCAATAGGTTCAATTTCATCCTGACGAGGATAAAAGGACACAGCTCCAACCATCTCAATTTCATGATTGTCGTATATTACGTTGTTATCATTATTCATGAATTCGTTTAATAGATACTCGTCAATGCAGCCGTCTATGTCATCAACAAATTCATCAACTTCTTCAACTAAATATACGGGACAACCGCAGGAAGAAGAATGTCTCATAGAATCCTTAATGTCGAAGGTCACGCTCTCGGATCCTACTCGTAAAGTGAGCTTTCCATCATGAACATCAATGATGGCACGAGCCGTAGCCAAGAAGGGTCTTCCAAGGATTATTGGGACGGAATTATCTTCCTCCATCTCTAAAATTACGAAATCGACTGGAAATTTGAATTCCCCCACCCTTACAAGAACGTTCTCACAAACTCCAATGGGATATTTGATTGATCGATCAGCTAATTGGATACTCATCCTAGTTGGTTTAAGCCCTGAATATCCGAGCTTAAGAAACAGAGAGTGAGGCATCAGGTTAATGCTTGCCCCAAGATCTGCTAAGGCGTTTTTCATAGAAAGCGCCCCTATAGAGCAAGGAATAGTAAAACTGCCCGGATCTTCCTTCTTCTTGGGCATGCTCTTTTGGATGATAGCTGAACATTCTTCCCCTATTAATATCAATCCCTCAAGCTTTTTTCGATTAGATATCAGCCTCTTGAAGTATCTACTATATTTAGGGATATGATAGAATACATCAAGGAGTGGTATGTTGACGGATGTTTGTTTCAGGTAAGACAATATTTTTTCATTGTCTTCTTCAGCCTTTTGATTTTTTAAACGAGAGGGATAAGGGATCCGTGAGAAAGTTGGGCGCTGGGCTGGTGCTGGTGTTTGTGGGGGAGGATCGTGAGGAGTTGGAAGAGGTGTGGGAATCGCCTCATTTCCTAACTCGGGTTCCCTTGTGATGGGGTCCCGGTTGGGATGTGGGGGATCCTTGGTAGTAGTTCCTGATCGAGTAGTGATTGCGCAAGTTGGATCGTGAAGTGCTATGCCAGGTCCACTCATTCTTTCGTGGAGATTGGTGAACTGACTTTCTAATTCAGCTTGCTGCTCTTGGATAAACTCCTCAAGACCTTTCAAGATTGCAGCCCCTTCCATGGTGAACTGCCCAAGTTTTTCTTCAAAAGGATCACGGATGGAGTACTCAGGTCCGTCCTTACCTTCCGTTCTCCATTTCAGATTGCCCCAAGGATCACATTCATCGGTTTGATAAAATGCGAGGAGTGAAGGGTCATCATAAATATCATGACTGGAGAGGAAGACGCTTTCTCGGTGTGTGTCATCGCACTCATCGCTCTCATGCGATCCTCCACATATGTCGCATATGAGATATGGGTTAGTCAGCCTTTTTGGTTCTGGTGATTTTATGAGGTAAGCTAGTTTCTTTTGTGCTCTCTCAATCCGATAATCTAAGGATAACTCTTCACTTGAGAGAGTGGAAATGCTTGACGTGTTTTCCTGCTCATTCCAATGGCTGTCTTGATATTGGATATATTCCTCTATTCGGTTCCATCCTTCTTCCGCAGTGAGATTTGCGATTCTCTGGCCAGTTGAGAAATCAATCCCTTTTTGATCCTTTCGGGAGACATTGTCGTAAAAGATTTGAACAAGCAACCAAAGGTAAATACCGTGGTGTGGAGCTTGTTGAATAAGATCTTTGTAACGACTCCAGGAGTTGGTGATAGATTCTCCACCGGGTTGGTGAAAGTGCAGAATTTTGCTCCTACATGCTGCAGTTCTTCCAGGAGGAAAGAACTTTCTGGTGAACTTAGTTGTGAGTTGTTCCCATGTGAAAATGGACCTTGGAGGGAGCTTATCGAGCCACTCCTTGGCTTGCCCTTGAAGAGAAAATGGGAAAAACTGGAGTCTAGATGTCTCCTTAGATGCTCCGTCGGCATAGATAGCATCAACAATTTTTAGAAACTGTTTGATGTGGTGAATTGGGTTTTCACTGTGGGATCCATGGAATTGACATGCCTTTTGGATTAGCCAAATATCAGATGCATGTAATACCTCATTGATCTGTTCCGAGGGATAGACAATGGCATTGGTGAATCCAGACGCAGAGGGATATGAGTGTTCCCCAAGAGTTTTCGCTTTAGGAGGATTTACGGGGCTATTGGCTGGAGTGGTAAGGACTTCCTCGCCATTTTGGCTCAGATCGTCAATGATAATGGTTTCAGGAGATTGTGGTGAATGAGGAGATTCTTCATTAGATGTAACTTCATCAAAATTGATTGAAGTGCCATGCAGTTCTGAATCATGGAGAGCTTTTTTTCGCTTATTGAGTTCTCTTTCGGGTTCTGCAAATGGTTCAAGAAGAGTTTTGGTGGAACTGCGGGTTCTAAGTTGCTTAAGGGGGTTTGTATGGGGACGTGGTTGTTGATTATCACCTTCCATGATGAAAAGTGATGAAATTACTAACAAAGGTTACGAAGAAGGGGGATAGACTAAGAGAAATCTAAAAATGAGAAAAAAAAAAGTTTACTTGATAGGAATCAAGCAAAGAAACCTAAACGAGGTGGACTACTAACTAGCTATTCTATTCCCCGGCAGCGGCGCCAAAAACTTGATAACGCTACACGCGTCGTTCGGGGTCAAGGAAACTTCCTTTTCTTCGAGCAAGTTTTATAACACCCTAGGCAGTGAACCTAATCGTTGTAGTGTAGTAATTAGGGTAAGCCACGGGTATTGATATCGTTCTCTAGGGGAATAGGAATGCTAGTAGGGAGTTACTACGCTAAGGTTAAGGTTGAGGAAGATTATTTTTTATCTTTTTATATTTATGAAAATGGAAAGGTACGAATCTCGGGTATTGGATTTGGGGGGTTGGTATTTCTACCGATTACTCTACTATTATCTAATTATCTAAACTAAGGTTGTGGGAGTCTATGTCTAATTAATGTGTGCTCGTATGATAGTTTAAAGATGTGTTTACTTAGTTTGTATTACTCCTTAATTATCTCCTATTGATGGTTGAGTGTCACGTCTTATTCCTAGTTGCGTTGTGTTTCTAAAGTTGTAGGGTATGCGTTTCTCCCTAACTCTTTGAACTTACCAAAGGGTCTTGTCTACAAATCCACTTAGAGAATATAGACTCCTACTCTAAGGCACTCTTCGGATGTTTTAGACTACAATCACTCAGGTAATCATACTCTAAGGTTCACAAAGATGAATCAAGCATTAAGTACACAACGAATGACCTATCGCATTACTAGATCATTAATCAACTAAGATAAGAAACAACCAATCAATATTTAATAATTAAGTTCATACTTCCTAAGCAAACACACAAATAAATTAGCCGGACATGGAGAACATGCAAGCATACACACAAATAATCAAAGACATAATTGAATTAATGAAGCAAAGACTTATCTTGGTGTAAGATAGGGTTAAAAAACCCTAAAATACTGTACAAGACACCTTAGGTTCGGTTTTAGGTTTTTACTCCAAAGATTCTCCACACAAAGACTGAAAAATTCGGATTCTATATATAAGATTACAATTGCGACGGCGTCACCTTATGTTTAGTGACGCCGTCGTGTCGCCGCCATTAGGGTTTCGTCTTGGCCACGTTAACCTTGCGACGGCGTCACCTTATGTCCGTGACGCCGTCCTCTTCAGCTTCTGACGTCGTCTGGATCGCATCTAGGCCGTCTGAGTAGCGATGGCCTATTCTTTCACAACTAGACGCCGTCCCTTGAAAACACGAGTTTTGAGTTCTGACCCGTCACAATAATTCTCCGACGGCGTCGCAAATAGCTCCTGACGCCGTCGCCTTCTACATTCAGCGACTGTGAGTGTCTGATTTCGACTTTGGCCATTTTCTTCATATATTCGCGCCTTTCTGTCCAAATAAGTGCCATTCCAGCATTTTGCCTTCACGAGACCTAAAAAGTGAAAAGGAACGATATTAAGCAATAACGGATACAAAAGTGATCAAATAAGGACTTAAACGACCCCTTAAAATGGTACCTTTTAAAACCTTATCACTACGCATTGTAGCTCGAATGGGTGTACGTAACCTAGAGGCAAATGTGGATTCCCGACTAGTGGCCAACCACGTGTTGGGTGAATATGTGGCCAAAGAAGATAATATGATCCAGTACCTCGACAAAACCAAGACACTGATAAAAAGCTTTGATAGGTTCACTATCAAGCAAGTTCCTAGAGGGGAAAACCGCAAGGCGGATGCACTAAGCAAGATTGCCTCGACAAGCTTTGCACACCTATCAAAGCAAGTGCTGGTGGAAACTCTAAAGAGCAAGTCAATTTTGGAGATGGAAATCTCCACGATAATAGAGGAGGAAGGTCCTACATGGATGACACCGATAACGGATTTCCTAAGCAAGGGAACGCTACCCCAAGAGCAGAAGGAAGCTCGCAGGATAAGGCGCACAGCGTAAAGATTCGAGCTGCGAGACAACATATTGTACCGACGCTCATTCCTGCAGCCATGGCTCCGTTGTGTTGGCCCCTTACAAGCAAATTACGTACTGCGAGAAATCCATGAAGGTTCATGCAGCATGCACTCAGGACCACGGTCCATTGTGGCACGCGCCATGAGATCAGGATACTACTGGCCGACCATGCACCGTGACGCGCGGGACTTGATAAGGAAGTGCAACGATTGCCAAGTTCATAGACCCGTCCCGTGCCAACCACATCACGAGCTAACACCAATAACATCACCATGGCCATTCTACAAGTGGGGTATCGACATCGCAGGCCATTTTCCTATCGCAGCGGGCGAACTAAAATTTCTTATAGTCGCCATAGACTACTTCACCAAGTGGATCGAAGCGAAGGCAGTGGTAACAATCACTGGCAACCAGGTGAAACGCTTCGTATGAGAAAACATTGTATGCCGCTTCGGTCTCCCTAGAGAAATCATCTCGGACAACGGGAAACAATTCTCTGATAACGCTTTCAGGGACTGGTGCGAGAAGCTTAACATTACACAACACTTCGCGTCAGTTAAACACCCACAAACCAACGGCCTAGTGGAACGAGCGAATCGAAGCTTAGGCGAAGGAATTAAGGCACGCCTAGAAAAGCACAAAGGACGATGGGTAGAAGAGCTATCACACGTCCTGCGAGCGCACCGCACCTCCATCAAGACCAGCACGGGTGACACTCCCTTCTCCTTAGTCTATGGGACAGAAGCCGTCATACCAGCTGAGATCGGCATGCCAACTATCCGCACTGCCGAAATCAATGTGGCAACCAATGATGCCGAGAGACGTATCAACTTAGATCTGCTAGAAGAAAGGCGCGAGCGCGCAGCTATACGGGAAGCAAAATCAAAGTCGAGGATGAAAGGATACTATGATGCTAAAGTGCGCAATGTTTCATTCAGACCAGGTGATTTTATCTACCACGCTAATGACGCGAGCCACTCAGAAGTGTTGGACCCTATGAGGTTACCGAAGCAATAGGAACAGGCGCGTACAAGCTCAGAGGCTTGGATGGTCGTGAACTGCCACGCACATGGAACATCTGCAACCTCAAAAGGTGCTATCTATAGGAATGGCTACGGCCTAGCGCACAGACGCTCTCGCACTTTCAGTGCCCAATAAACATCTATGCATTTACTCTTTCTTTTACTTAGAATAATTGTCTTATTTACTTATTATACAAACTTGCAAGTATCAATAAAAAGCCGCGGTTTCTAGCTAACTCCGCGACATATCCCAATTTGTTATTTCCATATACTCTATGTCTTAATAACTTTTTATTTCTTGCCCACGATGGCGTGCATGCACCATAATACACCCATGATGGTAAAAGGATAAGTTAACCTACTAAACAACTTGTTGAATAAGAGGGTTGCAAACCCATCAACACTGGATCACGTATCCTTGTTAAACACCTTATTCTCAAGACGTTGGAATAAGTTTTGTACACATCCTACGACGGATGCGCAACAACGCACACGTGCACGTTTAACAACTGTGGAACCAAAATACTTGATTCCTTAATTCGGTATGTACAGTACGTGGCATATCATTAAACATACACGATTATGATAATACTTGGAAGTTATTTTTTAAAGTATCTTAGGATCTTCATACATGATTATGGATTTCCTGTATTCTCGCACTTGCATATACATGTAACAACAAATACGTCTTTTACGCAAAGACAAACAGATAAATATGCACATCACGAATTGCAAAATATATTCACAAATACTTAACAAAAGGAGATTTATTTCATAACTACGAGTTATTTCCCAAAGATAATTACAGCACAAGAGACAATCTAAAAACTATGACTACGCTTCACGGATGAACTACCCACGCGGCTCGTAGCATTCCCAACCCTATCCAGCTCCTGCAACAAATCCGCGTCTCGATGAGCCACAGTGGCAACACTCACGGGCACCCCGTCAGATCGTGGGAGGTGCGCCGCGCCGACACCACACATAACAGCCTTGCCCTTAATACCTTTCTTCTGAGCAAGCCTCGTCGCATGCGCTTCCAAAACTTGCTTCAAGGGAACCTCCCTCTCCAGGACAAACGGATTCAAGATATCCCGGGGGCGCGCGAATATAGGAACGTGTAGTTGGGATGCATCAGGTTTAAGATAATAGTCTGGCTGAGCAAGGGCTTCTCGACCGCGATGACGTGCTAGAGTCAGACCGGCAAAAATAACATCCATCGGATAGTCCTGATCACGCTCCAGTTTAGCAATCATGGGGAGTTCCAAGTCCCTCATCTTCTTCATGGCAGCGACCAGATTATCATAAGCCTCCGCGTCATAATTAGGTACCTGCTCAACGGGTACCTTTAGAAGCTCAGCCTCATGCAACTTCTCAATGGCTTCTGCTTTCCCACGCTCCAGCGCGCACTTAACTGCATCCCCAAAGGAATCAACGACCTCTTGCGACTCCAGGGTACTTAACGCAGCAAGACGAAGCCCATGGCTTATGAGCCATCTGCGCTCAGCAATGGTTGACAGAAGTTGAGGATATGACTCCTCGTCATACTCCAGACTTAACTTGCGCAACTTCATCTCCTGACTTTCAAGGGCGCTTTTCACAGTAGCGCCAAACTCTTCAAGCTGGGAGGTCATCGTGTCTTTACCATTCTCCAAATATTTCATGGCCCAATGACAGGAAGACTTATATCCCGCGGCCTCTGCACGCTCTTGATTTATTTGGCACATCAGCGCCATTTTCTCTTCGGCGAGCTTTTGGGCGTATGACAACATAGTCTCTGCTTCACCCCTAGCACTAGCCAATTGCGCCTCTAGCAGCGCAATTTGTTGGTCTTTTTCAGCACCTTGGCTAGTCTATCCCGAATACTTTGCCTTTAGCCGCGAAGCAAGTAAGACCAGATCATCGACCAGTTGCCCCACAGGCGCATCCCCAGAGGTCCCAGGCTCAGCGCTTTGGCTCTTCAGCCTAGATGATTCAGCACGAATTGGACTTGATTGGGGGGGGGGGCGACTCTGCGGATTGTTCAAACCTACAAACATGACGAGAAATTCACAGTTATTCAGTAATATCATGAGACATTTCGGTACATAACCTTGTAAGGATACTTACGCAGGAATAGAGGTGTCAGGTGATGGTGGGCGCGACGCAACATCACTAGAGGATGACTCCACACTAAACACAACCGGGCGCTTCTTCCGAGAGATGGCAGCGCCATCGCCACTGCGCTTCCTTTTGCGCTCCAATCCTTGACTTTCTTCTTCCTCTTCCACTTCCTCCACATGCTCCGCCGCTACGGGCGCAGGTTGCACTGGAGATGAAGGGACTGTAGAACTGGGCACACTCTGTAAAGGTGTTGCTTGTAGCGCAACGGATGAACTTTCCCCCGCCTCGCCTACGTCCAACACTAGGGTACGCCCTGCCGCCGCAACAAGCACGGGCTCTTCTCCCTCTTTTAGTGGCCGTGTTCCCACCTTTACTTCGATAGGCTTCGTCAGTTGCACAACGCTGAACAGGTCCATCTCTGCACAACAATAAAGAAATACAAACAGTTCACGACAAGTACGAAGAACAAACAGTAAAAAACTTACAGTAATGTAACTCAACAGGGTACGCAAGCATGAGCACCCACCCTGACCATCGGCGCCTAAGAAGATAGGAACTTCTTCTGAACTGCCAAAATAGTTGCGGCTCAGGCCAATATGCACTAAGAACTCCTCGGGGTAGGAGCTAATAGGGATGCGGTTCGCATTTATTGTTTCTGCATCCTCCGCATTATATGATCCAGGGAGAGGGCGCTCATCCTTTGGCAGTGTCCCCTTAGAGTAAAAATCAAAATGAGACGGAAAGCATGCGTCGTCAACCCAGAAAAAGGTTTCTCTCCAATTTCTGAGCGCGTCTAACTTTTCCGTATAACATTGGAGTGACCAAGGGCGCTTCGCGAAGGAAACCCACCCGTTTGACCACGTGGTGTGGTAAAACGCGCGGAACAGGTGGATTGTGGGGTTAATGGCCAATAAGTGGCAGTTCACCTCGAAATTAATTAGTTTTGCCGCACCTATACAGTGCAGCTGGGACAAGTGTATGCGGTAATAATTCAATACGTCACTTAAGAATAACGATAGGGGTATGCGCTGATTTGAGAATTCAAAGAATCGCGTATATACCCCAATCTTCCCATTGGGGAAATCCGCTATCGACGCATTCGCAGCCGGAACTTCCAGATGTACTGCGCTGGGAATATAATACTCAGACACAAACTGTCGAAGCTCATCCTCCGTTATGTCTGACGTAAAATCCGATAATTCCTTAACCATGGTATTGTTTATAATAAAAAACAAAGGCGCAGGCGCAGTTACCTAGGGGATATTTCGGTATGAAGGCTTGGAAGTGTTTGAAGCTATGATAATGGCGGATAGTGTTTTTTTTACTGTGTGTAGAAACGGTGAAAATGAAGTGAAGGGATTATATATCCTTCCTCCTTCACGCGATGATAGACACGTGGACTCCACCAACCCTAAATATGTGGTTGAGATTGTTTGATGGGACACGAGTACAGTAACCTTTCCCCCGATTTACGAGGTGCTCGTTTTCTTTATTACGACTGGATACAATGTATCAAGAGGATATTTCTTTAGCTTCTTTGATACGCTTTGTTTATTTTTCATGGACTACGATAATTAGTCTAGCATCCGTAGTTACGCACTGCGCATACTAGACTGGGGGGACATGATGACGTATAGTCTATATCCGGGTCACGGACCCGACTAAAGTCCAATACTAACTTGGCCCGGTACGAACTGGGCTAAGCCGACTAGACGTTTGGGCTCATGAAGGCCCAAACCCGAATCTATTGATGGAATAGATATCCGATATCTTCTAAATATGAAGATAATCATCTCCAACCGACTAAGGCGGGATACGCCGAAGGTTGAGGAACACGGAACCAACAAGGATTTCGTGTGTATATAAAGGGAATCACATCCCTCGTTTAAGGTACGATCTCAGAACCCTAATTCTCCTTAAACCCTAAACCGATTACTTACTCTCACGCCGGAGGATAATCGTGGGAGACAATCCCACGGTAAGCCTAACGGTGTCTTTTGTCTTTTAGTGCGCAGGTCTCAAGCAGCAATTCTCAATTGGTACGAGAGCCGGAGCTCCAAACAAGGAACGCCCAACTTTTGTAGCAACACCCTCCTCTCTTATATTAAGCATAAAAACATATATTGGTGGTTTAAATATAGATTTACCATTTAAACTTGAAAATGTCCCTCGTGAGAAGCAAGGCAACACAAATAATAATCCTAATTTAATATCTTAGTTTATTGTTTATGTTAGGTAGAAAGTTTACGGTTATGTGTGAATTTTCTGTTTGATTAAGGATTGTTAACGTGAATGTTACAAAGGAAGTTGGAAAGAGGTTAATTAAAGATCAGGGGTAGAAAGGTAATTTGTTATTTCATTAAATATTTAGATAGTAGTTTTATATGTTAAAAATACTTTATTACAATTAAGTTATTCATTTGGATATACATGAGTATTTTTAAAGTTTAAAAGGATATTGATGTAAATACAAAATTTGAAAGGATATTGATGTAATTATTAGTTTTTTCAAGGATATAGATGAAATTCTTCATTTTTTTTAAATCTAAAACTAGTTAGATCTGAAAAGAAAAAAAAGTGGTATGGTTGAGGTTGTGGAGATGTTTCTGATGTTATGGTGATGTTTATGAGGTTGTGTTGATGTTTCTGAGGTACTAGTTTGTTTGTTTGGTTGATTATTTTTAAGATCTAACAAGTTTTTAGAGCTTGAATACTTTTTAGATCTTGAAAAAATAAAAAATGTTTCTGAACAAAAAGATGTATGGTATCTGTTGAAAAGAAAAAGTAAAGACTGGTTTTTTTTAAAAAAAAATCTAAAACTAGTTAGATCTGAAGAAGAAAAAAAAGTTGTATGGTTGAGGTTGTGGTGATGTTTCTGATGTTGTGGTGATGTTTATGAGGTTGTGTTGATGTTTCTGAGGTTGTCGGTTTGTTTGGTTGATTATTTTTAAGATCTAACAAGTTTTTAGAGCTTGAATACTTTTTAGATTTTGAAAAAATAAAAGATGTTTCTGAAAAAAAAGAGGTATGGTATTTGTTGAAAAAAAAAGAGTAAAGACTATTTTTTTATTTTTTTTATTATTTTTTTTTAATCTAAAAAGTTGTTAGATCTGAAAAAAAGAGGTATGGTAAAACTGATGATCATTTCTGAGGTTGTGTCTGTTGTGGTGATTATTTGGTTGATTATTTCTGGGTTGGTTTGATTATTTCTGAGGTTGGTGATTATTTGGTTGATTATTTCTGTTGTGGTGATTATTTGGTTGATTATTTCTGAGGTTGGTGATTATTTGGTTGATTATTTCTGGGTTGGTTTGATTATTTCTGGGTTGGTTGATTATTTCTGGGTTGGTTTGATTATTTGTGGGTTGGTGCTTACTAGACTTTGTTATGTTTTGCAGGTTTGGGGTGCCTCCATAGCATGACCCTTGCTGGGCTGCAGTGGTGATACTCTAGCCAAGCACCCCATTATTCATTACTGGATGGTAAAGTGATCTTTTTAGCTCACATTGCAACGTTAATGATAAAAACTTTGTGTTTTGGTCTAAAAACGTTTCATTACTGGATGGTAAAGTGACCATTTTAGGTCACTTTGCAACTTTAATGAAAAAATCTTGAGCTAAAAAAAGGCAATGATGATTTTTTTATAAAAACTTAAGAGTTTTGGCATGGCAAAACTTAATTTGCAGCCAACATGAGCTAAAAAGCTAATAATCTGAGCCTATTCGATAAGTTACCTCTTGTGTGTCAAATGGTGAACTAGACATGGTGGACTGTGGTGTTGTTGCTTGTGCAGTTGCTTGTGGTGTTATTGCTTGTGCAGTTGTTGCTTGTGGTCCTGTATTCGAAATTGCTAGTTGTTGTTTGTTGTGGTTTTTGGAGATATTGCTAGTTGTTGGGTAATGTTGTTCCTTTGTTGCTAGTTGCTGGGTAATGTTGTTGCTTATAAGGGAGAATGCCTGCACTTGTTTACTTTCTTGTGAACCTTTTGCAGAAGGGAATCGTACCTCTTGTGCAGTTGCTTTTGGTGCTATTGCTTTTGCGTGTTTGTACAGTTTTTAGACCTGTTGCCTGTTGTGACATGGTTAGACTTGAGCAGTTTTGAGACATGTGGTGCAGTTTTGAGACCTGTTTGGCTAGACTGCAGTTGCTTGTGGTGCTATTGCTTTTGCGTGTTTGTGCAGTTTTTAGACCGGTTGCCTGTTGTGACATGGTTAGACTTGTGCAGTTTTGAGACATGGGTGACTTGTGCAGTTTGGCTAGACTGATGTTGTGAACTTGTGCACTTGTGCAGTTTTGAGACCTGTTGTGACTTAATTTTTTTCCGAGGCGATGATGATTTTTTAGCCTTAAAATTTTTTCTAAGGCGATGATGATAATCGAATGGACGGTAAAGTGAGATAAAATCTCACTTTGCAACCTTCGAACCTGAGCCTCAAAAATTTTCCGACTAAGTTTTTTTTTTAAAAGTTATAAAACAAAAAAAAAAAAAACTTGTAAAAAACTAAAAAGTTAATAAAAACTTGTACAAAACTTAAAAAACTTGTAAAACTAGACTTAAAAAAAATTGTACAAAACTTAAAAAACTTGTAAAACAAAAAATAAAAACTTGTACAAAACTAAAAATTTGTATTACTTTTATTTTGGCAAACCAAAGCACTCTAACCTCAAATTTTTTATACTTTGGCACGGAAATCGAAAAAAAACATTCCTCCAATTATTAGCCACCAACCCTTCCACCCCTGCCAAACACCCCATAGCCCCTATGGGGTGCCTGGATAACATGACCCTAAACTTGAGAACCGGACATAATGTGAGTATAACAATGGGGTGATAACAAGTTAGAGCCGAGCTCGAGCTCAACAATGCTCAAGTTCGATTTATTTAGAATCGAAAAAGCTCGAGTCTTGTTTCGTGCCTTATTTTTAAAGCTCGAGTTCGACTCATGAGTCAATTATAGAGCTTAAGCTCATCACAAACTCCACTTGTTTAGAAGCATATTTGCTTTCTTTATTTTTTTTAAAAGCCAAAATATTAAAAATTGAGTTTATGATCGAATTGATTAATAGTATTTGGGGAAAAAAGACAACCTTATTCATATCTAATTTATTTTTTTATTTCGAGGAATATATGAGTTATATGACGTCTAAATCTACGCTCGAGCTCGTTTGTTAAATGAACTTTATGTTAAGCTCGAGCTTGATTAACTCATGAGTAGCTCGGCCCCTAATAACGATAAGGGTTTGTCTAACATGTGCCCTAAGAGCATCTACAATGCATCAAGTCTTTAAAGACTTGATGCATTTAATGCATTTAATGCATACTCATTTAATGCCTTGTAGTTTTTAGCAATAGCTTGGAGTTGGCCAATTCTTCTTTCAAAATTCTTGAAAAGCTATTGTAAAACCTTATCTCACAATGCAAAAAAGCTTTTATAATGACTTGGTAGAATAGTAAAAAGCTTTTGATTGTTTTACCCATTGTGGATGCTCTAAGGACACAAGTTAAACACACTAAAAGAACACCGGAACCTACAGAAAAAGACACATGGATCTACAAAAATTATACTTTTCTATGGATCCCTGTGTCTTTTTTGTGAGTCCTGATGTCCTTTTGATGTGCTTAACCCTAAAGGCACAAATTAGAAAAATCCTGCCTAAGCCCAAGACGGATTTGATTAAAGTATAATATAAGTAGACGGAATATGCTGTTTCATTAATCACATTAGGGATAAATGTTTTGTTTGGATTTGATAATAACTTACGTTTTGTCTAGTTGGATAAAGTTCATTAATGAAAGAGTTAATTACATTTTTGGTCCTTTACATTTTTGGTCCTTGTGGTTTATAGGGTATAACGGTTTTGGTTTAATAGTTTAAAAAGTAATGGATTTTGTTCAGAATCCGACGACCCGTAACAGGTTTGGTTTAATTTTTCGTTGGCCGTTAGTTTGACTAACCTTGACCGTTAAATCCGAGAGCATTTTTGTCTTTTCATCTATATTATTAAATAAAAGCGTTAACTACATTATTTTTGGTCCTTGTGGTTTGTCTGTTGTTTCACTTTTGGTCCATTTTTTATACACATTTTTATGCACGTTTTTATATACATATTTTTATACGCGTTCTTATACACATCTTTATATAAATTTTTATATAGGTTCTTATCTACGTTTTTTTCAACGTTTTTATATACATTTTTATATACGTTTTTATCTACGCTTTTATATACGTTTTTATATACATTTTTATATACGTTTTTATATTTTTTATATACGTTTTATATGCATTTTTATATACGTTTTTTATCTACATTTTTATATACGTTTTTGTATATATTTTTATATGCGTTTTCATATATTTTTTTATACACGTTTTATCTATGTTTTTATACACATTTTTATCAACTTTTTTAAATACATTTTTTAAAACGTAGATAAAAACGTATATAAAAACTTAGATAAAAAAGTAGATAAAAATATATATATAGAAACGTAAATAAAAACGTAGGTAAAAACATATATAAAAGCGTAGATAAAAATGTAGATTAAAACGTGTATAAACATGTATATAAAAACGTATATAAAAACGTGTATAAAAATGTGTTTATAAAAACGTGTATAAAAACGTGCATAAAAACTTATATAAAAACGTATATAAAAACATGTGTTAAAAACGTGTATAAGAACGAGCATAAAAACTTATATAAAAATGTGTTATAAAACGTATATAAAAACGTGTATAAATTTCAAAAGTAATTAGAAATGAGATTTTTTTAAAGAAAATCAAAGATTTTATTTTTAAGAAAATTAGTTTCTGGAATTTTGTCAACTTTTAATCAGTTTATATAGCTATTATAAATTTTATAAAAAAAATTTAGTATTTCATTTGTATTGTTTATAGATTAAAAGCGGTTTTAGTTACTAAATCGTAAAAAGTATTTTCGTAACTCTTTTTTTAAAGAAAATTAGTTCTTATTCAAGTTTAGGTATGATAAAAATTTCAGAATTTATTCCAACTTTTTAGATAGTTTTTAATTTCTATAAAAGTTTTTAGTTGTTAAAAGTTTATTTTTTTAGTTTTATAGATTTTTAAGTTAACTACATCTTTTGTCCTTATGGTTTGTCAGGTGTAACACTTTTTGTCCATTAAGATGAGGGCATCTTAGTCATTTCACGTGTCTTAATTGGTCAAACTAACAGTCATTGAAAGACTGGACCAAACTTTTTACGGGTCGTCAAATTCTAGACAAACTTCGTTAATTTTTAAACTATTATACTAAAACCGTTATACCTGGTAAACCACAACAACCAAAAATGTAATTAACTCTTAATGAAATGAATATAACATGTGACCTCTTTCTTGGACTAAATCTCATTCATTTTCTTTGGAATTTATAAAAGAAGACGTATCAAACTTGAACTCACGTTTAAACATGGCAAGAAAAGCACCCTTTTTGTAATTAGAATAACAAAATCATGTGACACGATTTTTTGGTTGAAATTTTCCCAAACCATGTGACAATTTGTATTCTTTAGAATCATGTTAACCCAATATGTTTTTAGCAGCTGCTTTAACTTTTTATAGAAAATAGTCATAAGTGTAATGCCTTTCCTGACTTGTAATGCCTTTTTTAACTCATTTTTTATAGTCTATGGTATTTTTTATTAGTTTTTATTCTGTGTATTTTATATTTTAATACTATTAACTTGTCAAACTTTCTTTATTATTTTTATGTACTTTCTATTTCGTAGTTTATAATAAAAGTAAAATAAAAAAATAAAAACAAAGATAATTGGAATCCATTTTAAAAGGTATGAATATCCATTCCCAATTTTCCATTGCTCGTCTAAATTTCAAAGTTTAATAGATCGGTTTTGTTAGCTTAATACATAGTATAAGTATGTGCTTTACTTATACTAATATGGTAATCACACTATGTTGCATTAGTAACATAACAATAGGTGATGGATTGATTGATGATGGTGGTCACGAGTGTCGACATTAGCGTGAAAGGCATTTATGTGTGCGTGCTAAAGCTAATGTAATAAATACTACATATGACTTGTTGGTGTAGCTTTTAGTTCTAGTATGCGTGTGGACAATGAATAAATATTTGTATGAGAAAGCTACTCGATCGATCTCGTACGAGCTCATCTTTTATTTATATTTTTCAGAATGAATATATTTCAACGCTACATGAAGTAGCATAGCGTTGAGATTTAGAAGTTGTTTTACACATTATAATTACACATGCTACTTTTGCCTCGCTATGTTGCATTAGTAACATTATAACATAGGTGATGGTGGTCACGAGTGTCGACATTAGCGAGAATGGCATTTATGTGTGCGTGCTAAAGCTAATGTAATAAATACTACATGACTTGTTGGTGTAGCTTTTAGTTCTAGTATGCGTGTGGACAATGAATAAATATTTGTATGAGAAAGCTACTCGATCTCGTGCGAGCTCATCTTTTATCAACTTGGTGCTTAAGCTCAACCTCACATGGCCTCATATTACCTTATTAAGCTATCATGTACTTACGTTTAATAGTATATTTTATCAAAGCAAGATCAAGCATGGCCACATGCATTTTGGAATGAAGTTGGTTATCAAATCATATTTACATATAGATTTGGATTATTCGAGGACTCGATCTTCTTAAGCCAAACTCGAGCATGCATTCAGATGGTTCGTTGTGGTAGCGAGCCGAGTTTTGAGAATGGCAATGTGGAAACGGAGCTCAGGCATTTTTATTCGATGCAAGCAAATTCTTGAAAGCCTATTTGCAAATTGAGCATTGATTTGTATGTCTAATTGGTATGCCTAAATGTATGTCTAATCCTGTGTCTCAGTATCCTGTTGCTGATAACAGAATGACTCATTTTTTAACAAACCAATAAATAGCTTTCACATCTATTTAAGCACAAAATTAATCACACATTTGGACTTCTCAATCATTTTTATGACACGTTTATTCAATCATAGTACCAACTGTAACAAGAGGGCTGGCCCATAGACTGAAAATGGGCCGAAGATTTTGGGCTTCTCTTTATTCTTTAGTGCTCTTGTATACTCATTGGGCTTCCTTCTCTTGTTGAATTTTGGTTAAGGTGACATCATATGAGTTCATGACATAGTTAATCACATCCTTGAGCGACTCAACGCTCTTTCTCATCCACCATCTCATTAGAATGGTCCTAGATTAGATTTTCTAAGCATTTTTTATTCTTATTTTATTTTTCTATTTTTCTAGGATTTTTTTTATTGTACTAAAACACTTCATTGTGTTTTCTTTTCATGGTTTTTAAATCATGAAAATTTTTAACTAATGAATGGTGTTTTCTATGTTGTTGGTGCTTATTACATAGTGTTTGGAAATGCTTGTAAATGATGATTATTACTAACAAATCTTTTTGTAGCTTTTTCACAATCCATGTATCTTCCCATTGGCACCCAATTTAGGGGGAGCTTTGATCAAGGGGGAGATAATGGCTCGGACTCATTATACATTCCGCATCGCATCTTCTTTTTGTTGAGACAAAAAGGGGGAGAAATATATAGAACTTGGTTATATTTGACTTTTCTGAAAAAGTGAAACTGCATACTTTGACTTTCTGAAAAAGTCAACACAATGCCTCAACTAGTGAAGACTTTGACTTTCTGAAAAAGTCAAACATCATACACTTGCATTATCATTTTCTTTTCAAGTTCTAAAATTAATATTTTTATAACTCTTGCACAATCTTTATATCTTTTATAAAAATAAAATTTATATTTTGTCCTCAACAAAAAGGGGGAGATTGTTAATACAAATATCGTCATTAAACGTTATTTATATTTTTGATCTTTAACTAAATTTTGTTAACGACAAAAGTAAATTTAATTTTTATAAAACTTAAAGCTTGTCAAGTTTAATAGATATTAAAACAAGTTTTTTCAAACAATATCTTCATCATTTAAGCATTTACATTGTGACTAATCATATCTTAATATGAGTCTAAGCATAATGTATGATGGTAGTTTTTAGAATGCTTTAGTTTCTTAAAAACTAAACATTACTTATGTATTTGCATATTTCTAAAAATAGAAAAACAACACATGACATCATGTGATGCATCATGGAAATCATTGGAAGATTTCATTAGATATTTTGTGTAGATTTGTACTCTTCATATCTCCCGTCCGTGGTGCCTGCTGATGGTTTTGGCTATAAATAGCAAAGCCAAACCAAGTAGTTTTTCATCCCTTTCCATCATACTCTCATACATATCTTCTCTCTAATCTTTCTAACTCAGTTTCATATCATATTAGTGATCTCTTTTGTAGCAAAGAAGATCAAGTCACATTCAAGCTTCAACGAGAAGTTGGAAGTCTTGTTTGTTTAGTGTTGTATGATCTTGTGTTGATTCATACTTCATTGTTGTACTAAACTATCATAATCTTGTGAGTGTGAGTGGTTAGTATTTTAGTCCTCAAAATACATTGTGTGTAGGAGTGGCTGTGCCCTTGGAAAGAACTCGACCTTTAGCTTAGTGTCACAAATAGTGTAAGCGAAGTGTAAAGGTTTCTTCACCGGTGAAAGGAGCTTGTTGACTAGTGAAGTTAAACTCTCGAGTGTGAGACTCGGGGAGTGGAGTAGGGCAAGGAGAAAGAGTCCTTGTAGACCGAACCACTATAAACAACTAGTTGTGGTTTGATCATTTCTTTCCTTATTTACTCTTTACATATTGCTTACATATTTCATCAACATATCTAAGATCAATATCAATTGATCTTTTAATAAGTTTCAAAACAAAGTTTTTAAGTGGTAAACTATTCAACCCCCCTTATAGTTTTCTACAGAAAATATCAAGAACAACTGGGAGTTGGGTAGGAAGCTGTTGAAACTCCATTGAGCTTCCCCCACAGCCGTGGTAGATTTCTTTGAGTGGTTTTAGTTTATGTATGGGTTGAATACCCTATGACAATTAATGTTGCAAAATAGTTTTGGTATTTTGGTACAATATTTGTTGATATGGTTTGCTTAAAATTAGCTTATTCATATGTTGTTGTTTGTGCGTATTGTAGGTGATGCAAGTTTAACATTCGAAAGTCAAACTTTCATTTAGCATTTCAATTTGATTGTGGCAAGTAAAACTGCATTTCCAGTTTACTTTAGTTAGTCAATACTTGAAAATGGTGAATGGCTATTTAGTATTTGCATTTTGACTATGTAAAGTTAAAATTGCAAAACCATTACTCAAATATTTGACTTTGTAAAGTCAAAATTGAAAAAACCATTACTCAATATTTGTTTTGCAGTTTATTGTTAATTTGATATGTTTTAGAAGTTTGACTTAACAAAGTAAAACTTCTAATACATTTTTTGTGTTGTTTAATCTTCAACTAAGTTGTAGTATACGTAACTTGAGGGACCAATTGTGTATTTTACAGTGATTATTGGGCGGGAGTTTTAAGTATGACAACGACAACTAAGACAAATTCAGGGACCGAGTGTGAAAAAAAATCACTATTAGACCCTTGACCTTCTCTTACCGGAGACGCTATTAACTAGTGCACACCAAACGATAAACCCATATACCACTTTTTCCACACACAAACAATTTTCCAATGGCAGATTTACCCATTTTGAATGAACTCATGGAGGTTGCTGGTTCATCAAACTTGAATGATCGTATGACTGTGTGGTTTGAACAAGAGGCTGCACAAGAAGGGATTCTGAAAAAGCTAGTTGTTCAGTGCATTGATCATCTGAAGAGAGGAATCATAAAGCGTAGGGAGCTGATCGAAGAGAATGAAGCTCTGGGACCTCGGGGAATTGTGCTTGACTGTGTGGATGCGCTGACAAAAATCCAGTCAAGGCATACACACCAACTTGTTCAACTCATACAGATTGTTGGTCAAACTGATGAAGCTATTCGTTTCAACCAAGATTTTTTTAAGAAAATGACTGAACATAATGCCTGAATTTTGGGTTTTCCATGGGGGTAGATAAAGGTGGTCTTTTGGGTGCTAGTTTTGGAAATATAGGTTGGTAAAAAGGGTATGTAAATTGGATCTTTTGTCTAGTTGTTGGTCTTGGTTTGATGTAGTTGTTTATGTTCTTTAACAGACTATATTAATGATAAAATATCACCTTGGTTTTGTGTTGTTTAATCTGTTCTTGTATTGTGATATTGGGTGTATTTTAGTCTAATTAGTATCAACAAAACCAAACATCCCCTTGTATCAGCAAAACCAAACAACCCCTTTTATCAGCAAAACCAAACACCCCCTTGTATCAGCAAAAGCAAAGGCAATGGTTTAAAAATATGTGTTAAAAATGCAAATACTTTAGCACTAAATCATAATGTATCACCAAACATCCCTTTGTATCAGTTAAACCAAACATCCCCTTTTATCAGCAAAAGTTGTTACAGCAAAACCAAACACCCCCGTATCAGCAAAATTAGAGGCAGTGGTTTAAAAATATGGGTTGAAAATGCAAACGCTTTAGCAGTAAACAATAATGTATTAACAATGATGTATTGTAATATCTTGAATTTTGACTTACCCAAGTCAAACAAACTTATGAAAGACAACAAATTGTAAGTTACTATTGTGGTATGACTTGGGTAAGTCAAACTTATTAAGAAATGCAAAACGATTTCAAGCAGATACAATGCACAACCAAACACAATTACTTAAATAAGAACCCAATTTTTTATTCATCGATTTCATGTTCTCAAGAACTACAAATGTTTACTATCATCTAAACATACACTTAGCTAGACCCACAACTCTCCCTATCATCCTTTTCCTTCTTTTCCTTCCTTTCCTTAAGATATTTAAACAAAATTTCAAGATTTTTAATCCTTTCTCCCAAATCGTTAAACTTTGATAACAAGATGTCAGCCTCTTCCTTCTCCTTCTTAACACCCAAACCCTTTTCATTTGGGCAGTCTGCTTTCCTCAACGAACTCAACAAAGCCTTCCCCTTATCGTTTTGTGCCATTATTATATATTTTTTTTGCTTTGGGTAGAATGTGTGTTGATTGTATTTTAAGGTTCAATGTTGGTCGTTGCCGATACAAATATGATTGAAGGTTGGGTTACATTTTAACTATGTTGGGTCAAAAATGTGAATGGTCTATTATACCCTCGAAGGAAATCCAGAAAATTAAAGTTGACTATGCCAATCCTGGTCAAGGGACGAGTTTAACCTTTAAAGGCCAAGGTTTGGACCTTCGGCGATGATAACGCCGAGTTTTGTCCCATAGCGAAGCGGATTGACAAGTTTAGGGACCAACCGTGTATTTTAGTCGTATTTTTATGTGCTTTCTATTTCGTAGTTATAATAAAAGTAAAATAAAAAATAAAAACAAAGATAATTGGAATCCATTTTAGAATGTATGAATATCCATTCCCAATTTTCCATTGCTCGTCTAAATTTCAAAGTTTAATCGATCGGTTTTGTTTAGCTTAATACATAATATAAGTATGTGCTTTACTTATACTAATATGGTAATCACACTATGTTGCATTAGTAACATAACAATAGGTGATGGATTGATTGATGATGGTGGTCACGAGTGTCGACATTAGCGAGAAAGGCATTTATGTGTGCGTGCTAAAGCTAATGTAATAAATACTACATGACTTGTTGGTGTAGCTTTTAGTTCTAGTATGCGTGTGGACAATGAATAAATATTTGTATGAGAAAGCTACTCGATCGATCTCGTACGAGCTCATCTTTTATCGACTTGGAGCTTAATGTCACGGACTTGTCTCTACAAGGTCTCTCGTGCGGCACTTAATCTCGACTAAGCTCAACCTTGCTCGAATATTCAACGATGTATGCAACGAAAGTAAACTTCAAAGAAAGGAACAAGTGGAATGAAAGGAAATGCTTTGTATTACTTAGAGAACTCTTTACAAGATCACTTTACAAATGAGCTTCTATGGATGCCTTGAACAAATGAGGCCTCCCCCTATTTATACTACTTCTATGTACAAGTTCTACATGCTTCCATGAGAAGTCTAGAATCTCCATAAGGTTCTAGTCCTTCCAAGACATTCTAGAGCTTCCTACCATTTCCAACACTTTCTAATATATTCTAAAGTCTTCCTAGATTATCCAAGAGAAGTGTGGAATAATCTAGAATCCTGAGCATACTTGAAAATGATCGCTACGAATAGGCGGGTCGTGACATTAAGCTCAACCTCACATGGCCTCATATTACCTTATTAAGCTATCATGTACTTACGTTTAATAGTATATTTTATCAAAGCAAGATCAAGCATGGCCACATGCATTTTGGAATGAAGTTGGTTATCAAATCATATTTACATATAGATTTGGATTATTCGAGGACTCGATCTTCTTAAGCCAAACTCGAGCATGCATCCAGATGGTTCGTTGTGGTAGCGAGCCGAGTTTTGAGAATGGCAATGTGGAAACGGAGCTCGGGCATTTTTATTCGATGCAAACAAATTCTTGAAAGCCTATTTGCAAATTGAGCATTGATTTGCATGCCTAAATGTATGTCTAATCCTGTGTCTCAGTATCCGGTTGTTGATAACAGAATGACTCATTTTTTAACAAACCAATAAACAACTTTCGCATCTATTTAAGCACAAAATTAATCACACATTTAGACCTCTCAATATTTTTTATGACGCGTTTAAAAAACGGACGAAAGCGTAAAAAAATAGACGGAAACGTGTAAAAATGGACAAAAACGTAGAAAAACAGACGAAAATGTGTAAAAACGGATAAAAATATAAAAAACCGGGCGAAAACGTGTAAAAACGGACGAAAATGTAAAAAGCAGACGAAAACGTGAAAAAACGGGCGAAAACGAAAAAAAATGGACAAAAACATAAAAAACGGACGAAACGTAAAAAATGGACGAAAATGTGTAAAAACAGACAAAAACGTAAAAAAACTAACGAAAATGTGTAAAAACGGATAAAAACATAAAAAACCCGGACGAAAACGAGTAAAAGCAGACAAAAACGTAAAAAATCTGCCGAAAACGTGAAAAAATGGGCGAAAAAGTATAAAAACTGACGAAAACGTAAAAAACAGACAAAAACGTAAAAAAAATGGACGGAAACGTGTTAAAATGGACAAAAACGTAAACGGACGAAAATGTGTAAAAACAGATAAAAACATAAAAAACCGGACGAAACCGTGTAAAACGGACAAAAACGTAGAATAACCGGACGAAACCGTGTAAAACGGACAAAAACGTAGAATAACCTGACGAAAACGTGCAAAAACGGACAAAAACGTAAAAAAACGGACGAAAAACTTGAAAAAACGGGCGTAAACGTAAAAAAAGGACGAAAACGTGTAAAAACGGACGAAAATGTAAAAAAGCAGGCGAAAACGTGAAAAAACGGGCGAAAACATAAAAAAACAGACGAAAACGAAAAAAAACGGAAAAAAACGTAAAAAACAGACGAAAACGTAAAAAAAATGGACGGAAATGTGTAAAAATAGAGAAAAACGTAAAAAAACTGAGGAAAACGTGTAAAAACGGTTAAAAACATTAAAAAACCGGACGAAAACGTGTAAAACGGACAAAAACGAAAAAAAACTGAGGAAATGGTAAAAAAACAGACGAAAGCGTGTAAAAACGGACAAAAACGTAAAAAAGCGGACGAAAACTTGAAAAAACGGGCGAAAACGTATAAAAACTGACGAAAACGTATAAAAACTGACGAAAACGTATAAAAACGTAAAAAACGGATGAAACCAGACAAAAACGGATGAAAATATATAAAAACGTAAAAATACAGACGAAAACGTATAAAAAAAGGCAAAAACGTAAAAAAATGGATATTGAATAATTTTTGTCTTTGTTTACGGTAATTAATTATTATGTTCCAATAAGTTCCATGAAAAAAAAAAAAAAAAAAAAAAAAAAAAAAAAAAAAAAACAAACTAGCAAAACCCAATAAAACTCGACCCGACCTGACATATACCCATTTATACCCATACCCATCTAGACCCATCCTTCCAAGTGACTCATCTAGACCCATACTCATATAGACCCTTACCCATCTAAGACCCAAGACCCAACCCAACCCAACTATTTACTGTAACAAGAGGGCTGGCCCATAGACTGAAAAGGGCCCGAAGATTTTGGGCTTCTCTTTATTCTCTCGTGTTCTTGTATATTCATTGGGCTTCCTTCTCTTTTTGAATTTTGGTTAAGGTGACATCATATGAGTTCATGACTAGAAATTTGAATTGTAAAATTTTAAACTTTTTATAACTAATTACATGATGTTTCTATGGAAGTTTATAAAATTACTGACCAATTCAACTTAAAGGTAATATGAGTAAAATTATTAAAGTTTTATTTCTATCTATATATTCAAGTTTTTTAGTTATTAGTTTTTTGAATATCTATTCGTAAACCAAACAAGCTAGAGCACAAATAAATTGCATTTTCGACCCGATCATGGTATTGATCTTATGATTTTTATTTCTACTTCGTGTTTTATAAAGAATATTTAGCTGGTTTTAAACTAAGCTAGCTACGCGATACATATACAATTTCATGAGTATGATGTGTTCACCATGTGTATGCATCTATGAAGACTATCCAGGATCTTTAGTTGTTGATACACGTATAGTACGGCACGTACGTGATTATGATTATATATGTAATGACATTGATGTGCATTATGATTTTAGTAAGACTCGCAAAGACATATATTCTAGAGAAAAAATAAAGAGGACAATGTCAGCTCACCTGGAAAATCCATGTTTTCTTGTTTGCAGTTTGGGCTATAATACAATCTTTGATTCTCGAGATCCATGTGAAAGAAGCTAGCTATTCAATGATCACTCTACACGCACCGTCGTACAATCTTAAAAAATCTGGGAATAATTTGATGCAAAGATTCCAAAGTAAGTCTTGCTGTACGAGTCACTTTTCACTTAGCGGAAAGAATTTTGCCAAAAAGGGTTAAATGGAAGCTGTGCCAATGGATGATTGTCGTAGCGTTTGGGGGAAACATATGTGAAAGCGCACGCACTTGGCAAACATAGCACAAACAGTGGCTGATCAAATCAGTAGGTTTGGAACACCCGTATATCTTTGAAAGAACATGAACATCGTGGGCTGTTGATTCTTTTTGTTGCGGTAGAAATTGTGGTCTTATGATTGCCATTACTTAAACGATGAGTACGTAACTTGGTTAAGGTCAAAACCTAGCTAGGTGAGAAGATCATAAAGTTGCACCTATGAATGAACATAATGTCATCTCTATCTTTGGAATCAAATTGAAAGATTGTTCTGCTATGTACTTTATATCCCCATATTCTTTGATCAACCATACTAGACTTTTTATGCCTTGTATATGTTCTATTTATTTACCAAAGTACAGCGCGACAAGATGGCTTCTAAGGGCTCGCTTGGCATTTGATCGAAGGAGTGTTTGCTAGTTATGATTGGTCGATCAAGATCGCAAGTCATGTGAATAATAAACTTTACATTATATCAAGCGACTACATAGCACTATTTAGATATCAGGCTGCTTTAGTTTGCATGCGTTTTGGAATCACAAGTACATGACTTTATTGGATTTTGGGTTATGTTCAAAGATATGATCTTTATATATGCTCATAAGCTTTTCCATGAGCTTGGATATGATTGAGTTACACCTTTTATACTTAAACATGAATTGGAAGCTAGCAGACATATGATGTTTGACTGTTGGTGATTTTATACTCATTGATGTATTTTTATTTAGGAACTTAAAAACACAAAATTGTCATAGCTCACCAACGACGAAGATACACGTATGTAACGGCATCATCATTCGAACCAATTATATTGGTGTAACTTAACATATGCACATGTATGGAGTATCTCAAAAGAGATTCGATGTAAAAAAGTAACTTATGATATGTATACCATAATACTTTTACATCACTTTGTTGGATTCACACTTTCTCAGTGTTTTGTGTTTGATCCTGTATAGTCGTTGTAGTTTCATGTCGGTTGTAGGTTGTGGTGGTTTTAGAATCAGTTTGATCACTAGTGTTACGTTAGCGTTGATGCATGTATCCAGGAGGGGCGGACCCAAGGGGGTTTTCAAGCGTTTAAGGAAACCCCATGATTCTGGCCCCGTAGTGTATTTTTTTTGTGTCAAAAGTCTTGATTTTTACGGAACGAACCTGATACCAAAATTTTGTTTCACATATTTTGATTACTTAATACATTGTATAATCGTAAACAAAATTGTGAACATGATCGCTTATAAACCTGAGTGATGAGTCTGCTAATGTATCTTAATCTTTTTGCTAGTTTATATATTCATATTTCTAAAAATAATAATGAAGAGTTTAAGACAAGAGTTCCTATGTCTTAGGGGACAGGACATGATCGAAGAAGAAGATGCCAACGTAACATATGCATGGTCAATAGGTCATGAGCATGTTAATCGGACATCCAATGTACGGACACCCTACATTTGTACCTTATATAACAAACCCTAAACAACACATTCATATTTGATTTATTTATGCACCACCCTTCATTTCTTCCTATTTACTCTCCTCTAACCTCTTTAACATTCTCAATCTACAATCTAATTTCCTTTTCGAAACCTTTTTTTATATAGTTTCTAGCTACATGGACTTTGATCTTCCGGTTGTTCATCCCCACATTTACTTCGACTCTAAACGACAGTCGTTTCTTAAGCTCCAGGTTCCCATTCGTTCCCTGATCACTTTCTTATAGAACTTTCATATCATTTTTAGACGTCGTCGTTAGTTGTTTTGGAGAAGAACGTCGTTAAAGTATGTTGCCTGCAGACGCGGTTCATTCACACGAACAACCTTCCTCCATGGTACAATAATTGTTTTAACATTTTATAAGTAGCTTTCTATAGGAATATTCCTTAGTTTGGAGATATGATCAAGTTGTTAATGAGTTCTTTTGGGTTGATATAGATCATTTAGATGCTCCATTATATTTTTACTGTGAGTGTGCATGCATATAGGATGATTGAATGAATTCTTATCGGTTTCGAAAGCAACCCATGAGTTTGTTTGGCTTAATTTCAAAAGTTTATGCACTTTTGTTATAAAAGAAGATGTTGAGATATATGGTGATTGTGATGAGGTTGATGTTTAACAAGTTGTACATATAAAGGAGTTTCAAGATTGGGCTTGATTAAATTCCATTTTTGCTCTTTTTATCCTTATCATGCATCTCCTTTTATTCTCGATCGCCGTCTAGAACATAAACATCGTCGTGTGCCTGCCTATATGCATTCGATGGCCTTTCTACCAAACTTATAAATTTGTCGCTTTTCGATTACCTAAAACGCCATTCTCCTTTTCTTGATCAATGATTTGGAGAATATAAACATGTCATTTTCTATGACCGCGTTATGTGTAAGTAGTCTAACTTCTTTGATTCTTTGATTCAATTCGGATGGCGATGTAAATGGAGATGATCATGATCATGATCATGAAAGGAACCTATGCTATTTATAAATGTTGGCATTTCTTTTAATTTTATTTATGGGTCTTTTGTGTGCTTTGAATTATTTTTTGAAAACGGGCTTATCTATCGAGGTCTGAATACTGATCTTTAATTTTGTGTCGAGTTAATAAGATTATGATCAACTTATTCGGGGTTTCATTTTGTTTCTTGTATCAACAGGAACAAGTTTCGAGCCCATTGAGCGCTCAACTATTGGAGTTCTGCGAATCAGATTTATTCCCGGAAACTATACAAAACTCAGAAGTTGCTTCGAGCTCAAATTGTTGCTATGACGAACAATCTTCATACACCACTAACATCTCCTTTCCTACGGCCGATACAATCAAATATCCAACACCTATAGATAACACCACTACCACTAACCCTCCAACAAGCAACAACATCGACACTGACGACATTAACAACTTCTCCATACTCTTTGATGAAGAAATAACTGAAAACGATATAGACTTCACAACGCCTCACAATATCAACCTTCCTACATACCAATTCGGGCATCAAGACCAGTTTGATCTTACTATACTCCAAAACCAAATAGATCACACTACCAACATGAATAATGGCCCGATTCAACCATACCCAAACGACCACGTTGTCCCTATAATTGGACCAACATTGTCCACTGTTTGTGAAGATGATTGCTTGTCTTCCATGCCACCTTCAAAGTTCATGCGCTTTAACAACACTGCCACATCGCCTAATTGTTCATTTATGGATCCATCCTTGAGCTTGAGCTCATACCTTTCGAACGCAAATATGTTCGATGCAAATATGTTCTTGGGTGATCTAGATTTCAAAAAAGAAAATGGTGGCATCTTTTGTCAAGATCCTTTGCCACCACCTTACAACTCTAGCGAGCTTCAGGTAAACTAATTCTAAGATTGTTTATTTGTTCTACCTTATCTAATATTTTTCTAATATTTTTCTAAGATCCTAATATATATTGTTTTGTTCTTGATTATGTTTTAAGGCCCTTAGTAACGAAAGCCAGCATCTTGTAAATGGAGGCGGAAGTTCTAATGCTCCATTGGCATCGGAAATCACAAGTTTGGAAGCGGATACATTTAGAGTTACCACCAAACTCACAACCGAAGAACGTAAAGAGAAGATTCATAAATATATGAAGAAAAGAAATGAGAGGAACTTTAGCAAGAAAATCAAGGTATGTCTTAACAGCCCGAATTTTTTTTTAATTTTTACACTTGTTTAGTCAATAATTTCAATAAGTATATGGTTACAGTATGCATGCCGAAAAACTCTGGCAGACAGCAGACCTCGAGTTAGAGGAAGGTTTGCAAAGAATGATGAATTCGGAGAGAACAATAGAACATGCAGCAACCATGAAGAAGACACCGATGAAGATTTAAAATCTTTTCAGGTGCGCCTTAGCTTCCTTAACTTCATAATACACTAATTGCTTGATTCAAAGTAATACTTATGTGATGAGTACGTTGCGAATGCTATTAGCAGGTAGTTGTGAAGGAAGAGGAACATAACTTCGACACATCAGATATATTTGCACATCTTAGTGGAGTGAATTCATTCAAATGCAACTACCCGATACAGTCTTGGATGTAATGCATCAAACCAAGCCATGAATTAGTACTCGAAGTCTAAAGTTTTTGCAGGAAGCAGCATGATGTACTATGAAATCATCTGCATACCGCACAATAATTAACAGATTCAATTCATCATCGCCATCTATGTACCGAGAATTATGTAATTATATGCTAGCATGGTACCTAATAACCAATGCCTTTTTGTATATACAAGCCTATATATAAACGAAGATCGATTAAGCTTCAATATGGGGAAAATGTTACTTTCAATCTTATTTTATGCTTTCAAAGTTTGGAGATTGTATTTGCTGTAAAGGGAAATTCTGGTCTATGATATTCCTCATCAACTTTTTCATTATCTTTCTCCTTTTAGAAAGAAAGATATATACTGCTGGCAATGACATTTTTTTTTTCAGAAAGGCGATTATCATATGATAAATAAACTCTTGCAAAATGCTAGGAAATTAAATACATCGACACAAACCATTCCTTCCGACGCACAACGACCCTAGAACAACAATGATTTTAACAGCTCCAACACATGTGACACTCCAATACCAAAGGCGCCTAAACGACACTTATGTGTTACGAGTAGATTTTAAGCAAAAAGAAACATAACCGAAAAGACTTGTTTTCAAGAACTGGGCACCTTTTTCAGAAGATATAATTTGAGCATGCGAAACTGTTGTAAATTAGTTAATTTAACTTGCATAGGTAAATTTCTAGACTTGCCTTGTGTAGCTAATATAGTTAGCAACTTAGCATGACTTGCAATAATTGGTTCAAAATATTACTTGAAGGTAGGTTTTATATGAGAAAGCATTGGGTATAAATCAAAGAAGAGATAAAATGTTAGAAGTTCTTGAGTTGGTAACAATGTTCTAAAAGGCTCGCAAAGGCTCCGCAAAGGTGTGAGGCTTGGTCATGCCGCCACGCCATGCCGCCTTATGCCACATGTTTTTGTAAACTCGATATATATGAATTATGATATGAATATATAAATATTTTCATACTTTGTGCGCCTTATGCCACGTCTTATAAACGCAAAAGCTTCGCATGGGCCTCAAAGGCATGAGGCTTGATTATGCCGTCACGCCACGCCTCGCGCTATTTATAACCTTGGTTGGTAATATTTATTCCAGTAAAACTTGAACTCAAACTTGTTGGACCTGTATTCATAGGCCCAAACGCTAATTTGGGGAAGGCCGAATCGATCTTTCATTAATTTCTAACTAGGCCAATCACTGGAATGCTAAATCACTATCATGAAATTTTATAAAGCTTTATAGGAACCCGTGAAGAACTAAAATTAAAATAGATGAGTAGGGCGCTTAGATGTAGTGTTGCATGATAGCTTGAGCGTGTGGATGCCTCTTTTGCCTTTTAGAGTTCTTGTCTGTTGGTTTTCATGCTTTTATGCGTTTTCGCCTTTTGTATGTTTGTTTTGCCCTTTCCCCTTTCTTTCTCATATGTTTGTTTCCTTAAATGGCTTTTTGGTTTTTAAGCATGTTTTTATTTTTATATTATTTTTCCATTTGTATGCTATTGCGTTTTGAATGCCTTTAAATTTATTTGTTTGGCGTGTTTTGCTTTTTTCTTCTTATATGTTGACTCTGTGAAACTTGATCTTATGTGTCCTTAGAGGGGTGGGTGTGGTGAAGAACTCATACCTCTTCATCACCGACACCTCAGCGCCACATCAGCATAACAAACCTCCACAACTAACCACAACAAACCCCCCTCCCACATAACAAACCCCAACTTCTTCATTTGAGACCCACCATTAAATAAGACATGTCATATTTACAAAAAAATAAATAAATAAATAAATAAAAAATCAGGCAAAAGTACATTATCTACCTTCGTCGTGGTGATGAAGAAGGTAGTAATGAAAAGGGACGAAGAGGGGGGGGGGGGGGGGATGAAGAGCCACGACAAGGCTGTCACATAAGCCCACGGCGAGCCATGATTTTGCCATACCCTCCACTTTTAGTGCCTTTTTTTTTCTTATTTTGGCATGCATGCTCCCTTATTTATTTTTGTATGCGTTTATGTCTTTGTCCGCCTGTATGTTTTTGCTTTATATGCTTTCTTTTTTGTTATTGTTTCTCTTTCCTTACACCTTGCATTTTGTTTGTTCGCTTTCACACGCGCACTTACCGGATGTTTTTCTAGGAGAGAGAGAGAAAAAAAAAGAAAATCACTCTAATATGGAAAGTTACTTTAGTTGATTCAAGTTTTTTAAACCAAATTCTTAAACATTTGATAGTATACGTTTAGCTTGATTATTACTTATGGGCCGATGGTTTGTAACTATCGAACACTCCAAGTCTCCAACCTCAAAAAAATAATCATACATGTGTGCGTTTTCCTTTTTTCTAAATACGTTCCAGTTTATTCACAAAGAGGTAAATATTTGTTAGGTGTCATTCATTGAAAAATGTAGTAGTTCAAGAAAATTTTCGGGTATGGTGGAAGTTGACTAATTCCACAATTTTGCATGGAAATCAAAGCAATTGTCTATACCATCTTACAAATTCATGCACATGTTTTATTGGTCATGAAATACTACCAGATTTTGGACCAACTAAAAAATCTGCAAATTTCAACAAGTGAGGGCGAGTATCATTATTTCAACAACAAGTAAAGGTCTTTAGTCAAATATTTTTGCAATGTTTTTCACTTATCATTTGCTTGAGAAATGAACTTTTGCGCAGACCATTTCAAATTTTCTTGTCTCTAGTTCTTTCTTGAAAATCATACTAGTAGACAAGACCATTTGAATCAGCAAATTGTGTTTCAAATTAGAATACTATTTCATCAAAACCACCGCCAAACATATGTAATGATTACCATCAAATCAAACATATAAGAATATCTCACTTTATATATTCATACCTCACAATATACCCCACAAATGCACACAAAAAATTAAAAAGTGCAAACATTTGGTTTAGTGGTGCAGACCACCAAACGTCCAAACCATTGCAAAAAGAATGGACCGTGCGTGAAAAGGGAAGGTGTTTAATGAGGATCAAGCGTGAAAATGTGCGGTGGTGGTAAAGAAGTAACCCACCTCAAAAATTGGATCTTTGGTTACGTCAAAACCGTTGCAACGCACGAGCGAGTAGTAATTCGATATTGGAATTAGCATTAGAAGACTTCATCAAGTTTGCAAAGTAATTCCACCTTAAAATAGTGAAAGCACTAAAAGCCTATGTTGATTAGAAAGTGGTTTACCAAACTTAGCATAAGCTCAACTGCTCAAGTACAGGGCCGTCTTATGGATTTCAGTGGCCCCGTGCCATTATCATAAAGAGGCCCTCAAACACACACATAATATACGTATCTATAAGTAGTGCATGAACTAATTAAGCTCGAATCTCATATTGTATTCATATATATAATAGAAGTGCATGAAATTTGGTGGCCTTTGTCAAGCGGCGGCCCTGTGCAATCGCACCTCTTGCACTCCCCTAAAGCCGGCCCTGCTCAAGTAATACCATTTCCATAATCATATAGGACATAAAAGTGGTAATTCATTAAAGTTATATCTCACATTTGAGATTTATATTTTATCAATATGGGATTGGGCGTATATCATTGAAATAAAGCTTATTAAGCTTTAAGAATAACTTTTCCAACCAGATATTAGCTTATTCACAACATTGACTAAAATCCAGATGAAGTGTATATCCCAAATAACACTTAAAGACAAGTTACTATATTTTTTTTGCTTTGACTTTTTGAAGTCAAATTGTTAATGGATTTATGACAACTATGAGTTAAATTGTTATGTTTGTTATATATCTATTAAACGTTTGTTTTTCTCATGTCAATGTTAGCTTTAAGATAGTTTTATATGTGGTCAATAACCTTTGATTGAGGAAAGCACATCTGAAGCAGAAAATTGCAAACAACAAAACAATGAAAATGTCTTTGCTTGATTGCATTGTTTTCTGGATAGTTGTTGCATGGGCCCTTTATAAATTTGAATTGCACCATGTTTTAATATTTCTTTTAACTAGAATTTGAATTGCACCATATTAATATATTAAACCATCTTTGTATATGTTATATTTCACATCAATATTTCCATCACTAGGGTCCACACCAAACGTATTAATTTTGAAAATTTTGAGTTAAAATTCAATATACACCAACTATATCCTATAGCTAACTATTTGTTTAGTGGAATGAGGTAATAACTTTAATTTAAAAAAAAATGTTTAGTTTACGGATTTTGTTTTTGAAAATGGGTATGAAACTCATAAAAATAGGTATTTTATAAATCCTTCGTTGGTGAAGGTTTTAGAACCCCATTCTCATATCTATACTTATAGTAATCCCATAATACAAACCAAACAACTCCTAAAATATTATGAATAGCAAATTCTGGTAAAAAAACTATAATTGCATAGCTCTCGACCGAAAATTTGTCAAATGTCGATGCTATTAATATCTTTCGTTTAAGAATACGTACATTTTTTTTTACGTACAGTAGATATTTTCATTCAATTCACTAAAGAGCTTTGGCCCAGTTAGTACCACCTCCGTAAAACCATGAGTCCGCTGCAGAGATTAAATGGATAAAAGGTCAGGGGTTCGAGTCTCGGCTTTTGCTCACTCCAGTTGGTGTCCACTGAGCCAGAAGAGTTGTCGGAGCTATCCTTTTTTAAATAGATAATAACGGGTGTTAAAAGACACTCGAGATTAGGATCTTACCGCCAATTCACAACTTTTGTTGATTTTCGTTCAATTCAATCTATGTTATTTTCCATTACTAAAACTGTAGCACTTTGTTAAAGGATAAGACGCGTGCCAACCTTTTACATCTATGGAAATTCGATATTGGACTTTCTTGACGTGTAAATGTTTGCAAATACTAGCAATTTTTATGATTCAACTAAGGAAGATTCAAGGGTTTGACACAAGTGATAAGAGCGTGTGTAAAAGTCTTAAAGATGAGTAAACATGTACAAAATTTCAAAATGAGACTTGTGATAAAGTCTATCCTTAATTTTAGACTTTGATAAGATCTTACAACTTAAATACGAGTATTTTCTAATAGGGTTTTGTTAACGACAACTTTAAACGTTTTTGTCAAGAGACTTTATATTATTACAACTGTTTGTATACATACAATTCAACCAATCACAATCATGTATTCATTATTTTCGGAATTTTTTTCACTTTTTCGGAATTATCATCCTATCAGAATCATTCATACGTGGTATTTTAATAAAAATTACTATTTAACCACAACCCTCATGTAGGGCTGAGCATATCGGACCGAAAACTGAACCGAATCGAAAAACCGAGCCGAACTAACCATATTCGTTTCGGTTTCGGTTCTATATATTAACGGTTTTCGGTTTCGGTTCGACCTAAAAAAAAAAAAAAAACACATCTAAACCATATAAACCAAACCAAACCAAACCAGCCATATTCGTTTCGGTTTTGATTTTATATACTAATGGTTTTCGGTTTCGATTCAGTTCAGTTTTCATCAGTTTGGTTTGGTTTTGGATCGATGCTCAGCCGGCCTCATGTTGTTGCTAGCCTTTCTTTTATGTTTGAGATGTATAATTTTGATCTAATGCAAAGTTAGAAGCCACCACTAGAAATTTTTAATGCCTCATGTAATTAAAGTTAAAAGCAATAACAATGTGTAAAGTCGTAGCCTTGATTATTGCAACTCACTACCAAAAAGTTAGTTATGTTAAACTTATAAAAGGTCGATAATGGATGTGGAATGTGACAAGATATAAATAGAGTGTGTGCCATTATGCAATTGATGTGATCTTATTACAACTTGTTAAAACACGGATTCAAAAACACGTATTTGAATTTAATGGTGGCATTAATTCATGCAAATGTTAATTTCATGGGGCCATTTGATTTTGACACAATTGTAGTACCAAACTACCAAATATCAAGCGTTTTGTCAACTTGAAAATTCAAATAACCTTGCTTGTAGGATATGACAACAAACTCTTCTGTTTAGGCTTTAATTAATTTTGTCCATTTTGACGTATGGATTACGTAGTAAATAGTAGGAAAGGTGTTCTTTGTTTGTTAAGAGGCTCTGAGTCTGAATCTGATTCGCACATCTGAATCTGAAAAATCTGAATCTGATTCCAACTTAATATGACTAAGTGGTTGAGAAATCTGAATCTGACTGATATAAAAGTGTTTGTTTTTTGTAAAATTATTTGATGGTGTTAGACATTAAGAGGTGTTAAGACACCCCTCAACATCTAGTTCAATAAGATGTTTTTACCTCTTAGTGTCTCTTAATTATCATAAAAAAAAAACAAACACACTTAATCTTGACTGTATCTTATTGCCTCTTAATACCAGAAAAAAAACAAACACACTTTTTTGTCTAAACATCTGATTGCGTCTGACTGAATCAGATTAAGATGTTATTAAGAGGTTTTTCAAAAAAACAAACGCAACCTAATAAAACTCTAAACTTTTAGTTACTATGCAAACTCTTCTTCATAGCTAGGGATGGAACCATGACCAGAAAAGATCGGGTGCATAAAAGACTTTAAAACGTAATAGTAGACATATGCTTTTGAGACCGGATGTATTCAAACAAAGTTGAGGTTTCTTAAAAAATTTAACATTGTGGAGCAAAATTTAATCAGTGTACTGTGACACAGCAGAACCCTCTGATTCTGTCAATGCTTTGAACTTATTATCATTCAAAAATTATGCTACTCAAACATCAAACGATTCATTGTAGAAACTTGAATCATCTAATCGCAATCAATTGTTTATTGCACTATCATGTTTTCTGGGATGGTACCCACTTCTTTTAAAATTGTCAGCCAATCATAGTTACTGTATTCAATATTGACTGTGTAACTGTTAACTTAAGCTAAGGACAATGGGTTGGTCGACCATGTGGTCACTGAGGGTTGTCACCATTGCGAGCAAAAGATCGTTGTGGGTCGGCGAGTGATTTTTTGAAGATCAAGGTCGGGGTAACGATCAAACTTTTGTACTTATTTGTGTGTGTGTGTTAATTTAGTTAAAGTATAGTTTTTATGGCGTATATTTTTTGTAGTGTAGATTGACTTATTGTGTTTAAAAAGTCGGTATAAAAAAAATGACAAAAAAATTGAAAATCACTGAAAAATCAATACTGTAAATAGCCTTAATTTAAAATACATCTTAACCAGAAACCTTTAAATTATTTTTTTTTGAACAACGACATATAAATATAAAAAAACTAGCAAGACACTAACATTACAAAGACGATTTAAACCAATCGATCCAACTATTACAAAGACGCTAGAAACCTTTAAACTAATGTACAACTTAACCTCATTCTTCATGCTTTTACATAATAGAGGCACAATAAAGAATTTGAAAAGCAAAATAAGTAAGTATTGATACCTGACAAAGGGGACAAGTAGCTTTAAAGAAGTTGGCATTTGACCAATAACGAACATTACAAGAAAGACTGCAAACTTTCCTATTTCTAAACCGAAACATTTATTGAAGCTATACCATATAATATGACCACATTTACTCCCACCACCCTCTACTATACATTAAAGATTATCTTTTTTGGTGAAAAAGTAAAATCAAAACTTAAAATAAATTTCTTTTGCAAGCTGTATATGAGGTGCAATCTTAGTAGGATGTTACAAAGAGCATTGATTGGGATAACTAACTCGCATGTCTAATAACATGCCTAAACATATGTGTCAGTATCTTATTGGGGACAACATGAGACCCACTTTTTCACAAACCAATAATTAATTGACACATCTATTAGACACACAATTAGTCACATATTTTAGGCCTCCAAATCATTTTCCTAACTATAAATACACATGCAATCTTTATTAATTATTTCGTTTTAAAATAATTGTTATGTTTTAACTTTTTGATTTTTTTTTAACTTTGACTTTAAGTATTTTGTTTATATTATATAATATTGATAAAAATTATATCAATTAAACTACATTTAAAATTCAATCAATTCATGTGTTTTGTATCAAATATTATATAACACAAAAGAAAATCGTTAAGATGAAAGCTGAAAAAGAAAAACTTCAAAAAGTCAAAACAGGATAATTTTTTTGAGATGAAGGAAGTGTGTAAAAACACAAAACCATTCAATAATACTACTATTTTACGATTAAAAGTATGGTATACACATTTTATACCAGCAAGGCTCATTTACATACATCCTCATATATACATTAATATTTACATATTTCTTCAAACCTTGTTTTAATAGCATTGTACATCATGCATTAAAAACTTGTGTTTGGGGAAACATATAAATATTGATGTATATGTGAGGATGTATGTAAATCCCCCTACCAGCAAAGCTACATTTTTTTTATTATTATTTTTTTAATCCTAACTATAGAAAGGCTAATTTAAAATGGGATAATAACTTTAAAAAGCATCATAATTGGCTAAAAATACTCTTCTGGGTATTGAATATTTTTTTTGCTTATATGGGTGCTGAACTTTTAATTTCGGACTTTTTGAGGTACTTTATGACAGTTTTGCCCTTCAAATTATTAAAATTAAGGGGCAAAAATGTCATAAAAGTACCTCAAAAAGTTCGAAATTGAAAGTTTAGTACCTCTAAAAGTTCAAAATTGAAAGTTCAGTACCCGTATAAGCAAAAAAATTTGTTCGATACCCAGAAGAGTATTTTTGAACAAATATGATGTTTTTTAAAGGTATTAATCCATTTAAAATCTATTCCCTACTATTTAATTTATCTTAGAAAAATTTGTTTCATAACAACTACTCCAATAAATATTGTCACCCATTTCTTCAAATCTTAATTACAATTAATTTCGTCCTATATACCAAACAAAATTAAAAATGTAATTTACAGTTACATCATACTATTACATAACATTAAAGACAAGTAAAGGAGTATAAGAACCTTTATGACAAATTGATTGAAATATTGAAAAAAGAGTTACAAAAATAAATATACTAAAGTGGTAGTAATTAATAATGTAGGAGGAATAAATTGATGAGGGAGGAATGAATTGATGATGTAATATATTTGAGTCAGTGAGTAAATATAATTTTTTTTGACCAAACAATAGATATGACTATGTTTGGCAACGAAGTTATTGGGGTTCATAAAGACTCGAGTTTTTAAAATAAGTTTAGCATATAAAATAAATATTGTTTGTTATGTAGCCTTATAAAGGCTTATGATTTATTTTTGTAAGCAATAAGTTTCATGTTTTCATAAGTCCAAACCCATAAAAAAGAGCTTATAGAAGCTTATAGCTAATCAAATTACTTAAAAACATTCAAAATATAATTCATTATCATGTAAAAGCCAGAAAACATTTGTGAATTTAATTTGATATATTTCTATGTGATTTTACATTAAGGGTATATTTGGCGCAAATGGCTGGGTTTTATATTATAAGTCAAAACCAGAATTTTTATTTTCATAGAATTGTTTGACAAATTAATTTAAGTTGGGGCTTATTATTGTAAAATTACTCAAAAAGACATATAATTATATTAACATATGTATATATTAGATATTTTTGTAGGTAATTAAGTAATTTGCTATCAACGAGGCTAATATTTGAAGCTTATAAAAACCTTAGTCTCATTTTCGGGGCTGGGGCTCATGGCGGGGGCTTGTGCTTATAACTTCAAAAGCCTGGTATAGACTTCTACGTCAAACGAGACTTGTATGGGGCGTTTGAAATTTAAGCCCCATAAACCTTTTAGCCAAACACAACCTAATAAGCTTCATCTTCAACTAACTCATCTAAAAGCTTTATAAAAAAATATAAGCTCCAGCTTTCGGCTTAAAATATAAACACCATCTTCTACCTCGGTCATCACTTTAACTTCAGCTCATTGCGCCAAACATAGTCATAAAAATAAAAATATAAAAAAGAAACATGGGATCCATTAAGGCTGAGCAGTCACATGTATGTCTCACTGTCTTTGAAACATGGGCCCACATCTCAGCACCACTTAGCTAATAAGCTACACGGGAACTTGGTTCGAGTTTTTTTTTTTTAGTGGAACCAAACCAAACAACAACAACAGTCAGTCAACTCAGAAATATATATTGACTTGATGCTAACCAGCTCATAACTCCATTTTGCCTTTAGCAAAATATTTTTTTTTTAGATTTGGTTAAGGAAGAAGAAGAGAAGGAAGAAGAAGAACAAGTGGTACTTTGGTCCCACCATTTCATTTTCAACCTCAAACCAAATACTCGTGGCTTACGCAATACTTACATACATACATACAAAACTAGCTAGCTAGCTAGTATATTTATTTGTTTCTTTGTAACTGAAGAAGAAGAAATTGCATGCTCCAAACTTGGTAATTAGACCTTGTTTTTCTTTTTCTTTTTTGTTATATATTACCTACAATATTTGTTTTCTTGCTCATATAGATAGATAGATACTAAATTATTCCAAGTTTTGTCCTGTATTATTTGGTGCTTTGTGTGTATATAATTGGTGCATTTGTTTTGTTGGTGATATAGTTTATGTTGGAGAATATAGGATTCATATAGAGGTGAGGGGCTTAGGAAGGACACTACCTAACCTACCTTCAATTATTTTTCACAAAACTTAAATATAACTTTGTGTTTGCTTCTTTCTTTCTTTTTTTCTTTCTGGGTTAGTTCAAGAACAATTTTCCAGTCTTTCTTTCTTTGTTTGGTATGTATCTATCTTGTTAGGCCTTTTTTTTTTTTTTTTTTTTTTTTGAAAATTTGATTTTGAGCCATTACTTGGTAATTCAGGCTAGTACTTTTGACTTGATTTGATTTGCTTGTTAAAATCCCTCCCAATTCTATACTATGAAACCACTTTCCCAAATAGTCCTTATTTATTTATATATTTTTAGTTGCTCTTATTTAGTGTACATGTTTCTAGTTAATAAGTTCATGTCCTTCATCTCACTGAATGCTTATTTAGAACATATTTCTAGTTAATTAGCTCACTTGTAGTTGCAGCATAATATGATGATGTTTTTTTGGCGTACTTGTTCTCATACAAGTTTGGTAGGCACATACTATTAGCCCATTCCTAGTTTCTGAAATTAGACATATCGTAAGGATTAGTATACACTTACATTGCTTATTGTCTATTCATTTATATAATCAGGACTAATATTAGAATTTCATGTTACTTACATCTGAATTGATCCAGAACGAGCCATTTATGGTTTTCTTGTGTCCTACACAATTACACAAATATACAAATATGGTTGTTTGCTTGACCGGCACTATGTTTTGCTTATACTTGATGTTTGATGCTTGTTGTTGGTTTTTATATTGAGGTTCTGTTTTATCATTCACTGTTTAAATGATAATAATTGTACCCGTGATCTGCAACTTCTCAGGTTACCTTTGACATTTCGAGACATAGTTTGAAGACTGGGATACTGCATCTGAATGTATATTATGTAAAGTGATTTTCAATCTTGTGATATCTGGTCTTCTATCCGTTTAAGATATAATGGACAACGCAATAGTAAATGTTAACATTATTGGCTATAAAAACGACCCAAACAAGGATTTTGAATCACCGAAAGAAGATTGCTTGGCAAAGCGTGGAGATGTATCGCCTTCAAGCATCAAAAGATTACAGATAAGTGATTTCTGCGCACAGAATCATTTTTTTCAACAGCTGTCGGGCTTGAATAAGCTGATCCCAAAGCAAATCATGACTGTGGAGGAAAAATACCTCCGGCGTTGCCTTGAACTGATTCATACAAGTGCCATGACAGCAAATTCTTGGCCTATATCGTCTTCAAGAGTAGTTGGTGGTGGAAATGGTGGTCGTGATGCTTTGTTTTTGTTTTCGTCTGGAAATGAAAATTTAGTCATGAGCTCTTCCGTGGATCCGATTGTTGGGTCGATCACAGGAAGCACAACCATGATAAATCTTTTGAACAGTCCTTTACTACGCCAGTTAGGTGCCTCTGATGATTATATCAGTAATGGAAACGCGAGTGCTATAGAGGTTAGAGAATCTATATGTGTCGATTCATCACATGAGATTGAAAAGAAAAGGGTATTGCCGGAAGATCAAATATTTGGATGTAGTCCTGTGCACAAAAGGCTTGTTTCGCACTCAAGCACATACTCCACCTTCTCGGATCCTTCTACTTCTTCTTCATCGTCATCATCATCTTCTAGTGGCTACTGTCAAGGAATGCTTCATTGTTCATGGAACTATGGATTTCCACGTTATGTTTTCTCTGTAGAGGACCAACGAGAGGTTTATTCAACGAATCTTTCCAAAGTTGACTCGCATAGGGACGATAGCTGTGACTATATTTACTCGTTCTATTCTAGACCCGGGAAAAGGGAAAATGTAATTCATGACGAAGAGTCAGAACTTGTTGGTAAAATGAGAGTGTCTACATCTTTTACAGTATGTCCTCAGGGAACAGACATTATGGAGACTCAGTATATTTTATATGCGACTGGTGAACATAGCGAAGGGGGTACGCACACTCCAAATCAGACGGTTAAAAAGAGCAAGGGGCTGTCAAGGAAAGTATCAAACATATTTAAAGGAAACCATCTTAGGAAGAGGACTTCCTCCAAATTTGATGGGTCAGTTGCGATACAAGACACCTCGTTAGAGCTAAACGAGGAAGAAAATCTCTTTCAGGAATCCAGCTTTCCTTCAAATACCGAGTTAGTTGCTATTGTCGTGAAAGATCATATTCCCGACAATCAAAAGAAGGTGGAGGTCGGGGGATGGGGCTTAAAGTTTCTTAAAAAAGGTGGGAATAAGCAAAAGATTGTGTCCCCGACGACACAATCAGTACCTTGTGAAGCTTGTAGACAAAACACCAGCCATCATTCTAGTAGTATGGATGTCGTCGTTCCAGCAGGTGTTCATGGCGGGCCAAGAACGAAGAATGGAGGTCCTTCTAGCCTTGTTGAAAGGTGGAGGAGTGGCGGCTTTTGTGATTGTGGTGGCTGGGATATCGGTTGCCCACTAACAATACTTAACGCTGGGCCAAATAATAAAGATGTCTTGTACCAAGGAGGCGTTTTTGGGAAGAGCAATTCCTTTGAGTTATTTACACAGGTATCACTGCCTTCAATATTCTCTCGTGTCATTATGAATCAGTAGAACGCTTAATTTAGGTGCAAAAAACAAGTCTTGCCCATCTAAGTCGTTTCTATTCAATATTTATCGAAAAGCAATACATTTCAAAATGATATAAATGTCGCTAACTGCTTAGTTACTCATCGTGTATCTTTTCTATTTATGTTTATTTCAGGGATGTAAGCAAAGTATGCCGGTTATAGAAGTGACAAATGTCCATGACGGTTTGTATTATATCCATTACCAATCAAGCGTGTCTGCGTTGCAGTCTCTATCAATTGCTGTGGCAATAATTCATAGTCACAGTCCCACCCTCAAACCGAAAGTATATAGAAATTGAATTTCTTTGTTTTTCTATTAGAGCTAAGGGGTAACTGAAATGACGCATGATTAGGATTTGGTCATGTGGGTGCAATAAGTTATTGCTTCTTCATAGTTACTTGGAGCGAGATTCCAATGCTGCATATAGCGCATTTGTGGATTCAAATAGGAGTCTCTTAGCTTGCTGTTTGTAGTATTAAAAGATTTGAGTTATGTACTTATATGTTGTAGCGTAACAGGTATCTTTGTATTGCTTAAATTCTTTTCGTCATCTTGGAAGATGATATTGACATGCCTTTCTTAGTATAAAAGGCCAAAAGGGGATGATCTGGTTTTCATGCCTTTCTTTGTATTCTATATTTTTACATTTTACTGTAAACATGTTAGTATTATTTTTCGGCAAGTTATTAAATGTAAAATTGATGGCTCGGTCGTGGGGTGATTCTGGCTTGGAGTAACCTTATCAACGATATCAAGCTTGCTACTCTGTAGTTTTTAGAAAGTATATGTTCATGGAATGCTGAAGTTTTCAGATGTTAGAAGCGGCTCAGCGAATGCACTACTATCTTCTAATTGATCTTTAACAATGTTAAATAGATGAATGTTTATGATGATTAACCTAACAAGTAATCACAAAGCACACGGTATTATACTGTCGTTGGATAACGACAAATGTTATCTCACAAACCACTCTGGCGAGCGTTATTTATAGTGAGTTCTGTTTTCAGTGCTATGAATAAGGTAGAATGTGGTTTGATGTTATTTATAGTGGCGCGCTGACAAGAAATGCATGGCACTGGTTTGATCATAGATCGATGTTTGTGATAACTAAGCTAATGACCAATTTTAGCTAATGCTTACAACATCTCTAATGTATGTGCTATATGTATCTTTTTTGCACTACAATAGTGTAAAAGTACTAAATTTGAGCTCCAATGTTAACACTAAATATTGCACTATTAGCAGGCTTCTTGCTTGCTTTTCCTTTGTAAAAAATTAAAAAAGTTTACAATTAAGCCTCTAAATTCAAGTCCCTACTACATATTTTCCTCTTAATCTTCCTCTTTTTTACAAAAAAAGTCATGCAATCGCCTGCTTAAAAAAACAAACATCATTTTCTCATTTTAAATATATAGTACATTAATTATACTATTCACCACACTATTTACACAATTTTTTTTTGAGCAAAACTATTTACACAATTAAAACTCACATTTTTCATTATATCTTTAATATCTATATTAAAAACTTAAAATAAATTTTTATAACTTGTCAAAAATTTCATCTTAAGGGCCAACATCCGCCTAGCAGAGTTGGTCAGGGACTTTTCCTCATGCGAGAAGTCTCGAGTTCCAGTCTCCTCATGGTGGTTTTCTCTTGCAAGAAAATTAGAGTGAGCTCTTACTAACTACACTAACTATATCTGTACTAACCCAGTCTCTTTATGGTAATTTCCTCCTGCCGGAGAATAAGAGTGAGCTCTCACTAACTATACTAATTATATCTGTACTAACCTAGCCGATTAAAAAAAAAAAAAAAACCCCAAATTTCATTTTAAAAACCCCTAATATCCATCTACTTTAAAATTGTTCTGTTTAGGTAAAAAAAAAAAAAAAAAAAAAAAACATTTTGTCTTGTTCTATAACACACGCTTGTCGTGACTAGGATCTTGTTTTTCATTTTGCACATTGCCACCAATACAACATAAGCATTCTTCTTCTTCTTCTTTTTCTTTTTCAAAGCAAGACCATTTCTTCTCTTGAGGTATACAAGAAGAAGAAGAAAAGGTTTGTTTGTTTTCTTCAAACCAAAATGTTTATTACTAGTATTATTATTGTTGTTGTTGTTAGTGTTAGTTGTTAAGATACCAATTCTGGCCTTATTTATTTCACCTTACAATAATTAAATAAATAAAGACAAGCCCCAACTTTGTCTCGGATTATTATTATAGAAATTTGCTACATCCACATAAAGTTTACACAAAAGATCCCCACTCGCTGACGCACAAAAAACCAATCACCCGCTGACACGTCAGCGAATGGAGATTTTTTGTGTAAAATTTATTTGGACCAAACGTAACAACAACATTTTTATTTATTTATTTGGTACTTATGTTTTTAATAAACCCACCTTAAACCCTAACAAGGACCAACCACCGGATTTTAAGAATAGATATTTATGTGTTAAAACCATTTTATTTTATTTTACTCTGTAAATGTGGGTTTAAGAGGGTGTTTGTTTAACAGTTTAAGCTTATATATGGGCTTATAAGCTTATATGGTTTTCGCTTATATTTCCTAAGCCTCAATTTTTCGGCTTTATTTTGTGACTTACGGCTTATATGAGCTTGTTATATTGTTATAAGCTTATATAATAAGCCCATAAGTCCCAAAATAAAGCCGGAAATTTATATAAGCTCATAAGCCGACGTATAAGCCTAAACAAGCACCCATAAGTGTTATTGTTGGAAGTGACGGACCCAGAAAAATAAAATGTGGGGGGCAATTTTTTTTTTTCTTCTAGCAATAAAATGCGAAAGAAAAAACTAAAATCGTAATGATAAATCGTGTATTTTTACTTAGATATGAAGGATTTATAAGGCTTTGGAGTGTTGAATGTTGGATTTTCGTATGTGGGTGGGGGTCACTTTCGAAAAAAGGTCAAAATTAAGAAAAATTTACACTATAATCTCAACTTTTTCGGCTAGCCATGGGGGGCAACGGCCCCCCATATTTCTAACATAGGTCCGTCCATGATTGTTGGAGATATTTGTGACGTAGGTGGACATGTGGCATAGATGTGTGAAAAGTTGTCCTTAAACCAAAATTTGGGCTACAAACAAGTGGAACTTTTACGTTGAAATCATTTCGAGCTTTTTTTTACATATTAACATTTTCAAGTTATTGAGCTGCTCGGTTTGCACTGTATTCATGCTGTCCGATGATGCAACACTGCTTATGCTGAATGTAGTTAATTCGGTTATGCTAATAGTTGGAGATTTAGTTGTTGGACATTTTGGAGCCTAATAACGCGTTATAGTGATTCAGGGTATGACTTGTGGTGGCAACTAGGATGTGAACATAATAATGATTTTATAAGACTTGCAACTATGTTGATGGTGTACGTCTTGTTCTTTCTGATGCTATGTTTCTGGCGATATATTTTAGTGAAAACGTACTTTTAAAAATAAAGAAAATGGAATGTAGTAGTAATGACCCTTTAAGGTACACCTGATCGTTTAACTTGACAAAGCCTTTTTAAGATATCTTTTCGAATAAAGGAAGCTTTAGAAAAAGTGGCAAGTACTATAATGGTGGTGTTAGACTTGCAAGAAACTAAAATTTGTATGCAAGTCTAGTTTAGGTTTGGAAATGGATTGATGTATCTGTTTTTGGTTGAGGGTTCAGTATAAAACATATTAGGCTATCTATTTTCTCTATGTTATCGTACTGAGTACACGAAATGCAACAGATAGTGGTTTTTAACTTATTGCTGTGTTGTCTGCATGATCATAATGTGCACATTGTATTTTTTCTTATGCGATCAATCTTGCAGATGCTACATGTATCAATATGGGACTATGGTCTTTCGTAAAATTAGGACTAGAATGGGGAAACTACTTTTTTGGCCGAAATAACAGAACATCCACTGTCTGTTCTAGCATATGTATGAGCGCTCTTTAACTGATCTTTTTCTCCATGATAAGCTCCTCAAATGCTCTGTAGTACCATAATTATCTTGGCTTGCTTAAACTTACATTTTGCGGTCTCAGGTTTAAATTTTGCATTTAGTACAGCTTTGTTAGTAGACGAGGCATTATCACCGACCTGATGCTAGTTTATTATTATCCTTCCTTTTGATTATAAAAAAAACTTATGTATGTCTTGCTTTCTAAATGCGTAGTTTGGCCCTGTTGCACTAACTGATGGCATCTTCAAAAGCAAATCGGAAGAAAATAAAGAAAGCGTGCAATGCACTGAAGCATCTTGGCGTATCTCCAAAAACTGTAAGATTAACATTGAAGCGCCTCCTGAAGGCTTATGAGAACAATTGGACGTATATCGAGGCAGAGAGTTATCAGGTGCTTGTAGATGCTATTTTTGAGCCTGAGGAACCTATGGTGCTCGATAAGCCTAAATTGGTACGTTTTCTTAATAATAAGCACTTGGTGTTTGCATTCTTTTTATCACTTTTTCTTGCTCATTACAACTGTACAACATTAGATTGGTTCACGTCTTCTATCTCTTACATGTAGAGATTTGACAATGAGGAACCTAACTTCAATTTACTCTATGAGCCTGATGAAGAAGAAATCGAACCTCTGAGGAAGAGACCTCGACGCCAAAATAGACCTTCGTCCCCAGCTGGTAGCTCTGTCCCGTACTCAAGTAACTATGCATCTGAAATGCAACAAATGGTTGAATCTAACTTTGGAGCAATGGACGTCCTTGAACCTGCTAAGCCTAAAGTGGTACAAGTTTATCGAAGGAGGGTTTCTAATGTAATAATATACACTTAGTATTTGCTTTCTTTTTACCACTGTCATGCTCTTTCCCACTGTACAACATTATATTGATTCCAGGCTTTTATTTCTTACATGTAGAGAATTGAGAAAGTGCAACCTGACACCGAGTTATTTGGTGATTCTGATGATGAAGAAAATGAAGCTCAAAGCCAAGACAGACCTTCGTCCCCAGCTGGTAGCTCTGTCCCATGCTCAAGTAACTATGTATCTGAAATGCATAAGAATATGGACGACAAGGGAAATGAAAATGAGGATGAGGATGAGAAAGTTACGCCATCGTCATCTGAGATTGATATAGTCTCCTCTTCCGGTGGTGAAGTCAAATTGGCCTTGTCTATTTGTAAACCTCTTCATGGATTCCGTATTCCAAGTCTTGATGCAGTCATGAAGCAAGTTGAGGAAAAGTATCAAGAAAATTTCCGAGGTCTTGGAGTTGAATTCACTCTGTCTGAGCTTTTAAAAGAAATATGTGATTGTTTCGTTGAACAAGGGAATGTGTCAGATGGTAACAACCAAAGTCTGGTTCAAACTTTTGAAAACTTTATGGAAGCTGAGAAGCAATGTGGTCAGTTGAGCTTGTCAAATGCGCCTTCTGATCACACTGATGCTCCAGACCCGAATCCAAGATCTGTGGTGTCAAGTCCCTTCACTTATGTTCATGTTGTTAATGGTGTCTACTCCGATGATTTCAATCAAACCTTTACGAAGCAAAAGACGCCTGTAGTCGATAACTTATCTGGTTCTACTCATTTGACTTTGTGTCTGAAAGATAACTCCTTACAAAGAGAAATTCAAGCAAATTTGCAGGTTAGTATTATAACGTAAAACGTACATGCAAGTATGTAACTAACTGAATGTCTCCACAAGCCAAATACTAAGAATTTGCTGATTTTGCAGGTTTTTATGACTTCTGAAGGAAAGGGATGGGGACTTAGAACTCTTGAGGATTTGCCGAAAGGGACATTTGTTTGCGAGTATGTTGGAGAAATTGTGACGAATACCAAGTTATTTGAGCGAAATGAACAAAACACAGATGAAAAGCATACATATCCTGTCCTATTGGATGCTAATTGGAGCTCCGAAGCTTTCTTAAAGGATGTAGAGGCCCTTTGTTTGGATGGCACGTCTTTTGGAAATGTTGCACGTTTCATTAACCATAGGTATGCATTCTTTTTGCATTATTGCATTTTACAGGTTTGAATTATTTGCAAAATTTTGAACTTACATTCAATCAAATATCACTTGCTAAGAAGATAGAAAAGGGAAAAAAGCATATTTTGAATTATTTACAAGTTCATGGATAATAACTATTACTGGTTTTATTCATATTCATTGACCGGATGTTTTTTTGATAGATGTGAAGATGCTAACTTGGTTGCGATCCCTGTTGAGGTGGAGTCACCGGATCATCACTGTTACCATGTAATAATGCTTTTATCCTTCCGTATAATTGTCTCTAATCAATTCATTATTTTGGATAAAACTTGTTTCATTTAATTTTTTTTTTGGGGTGTTTGGACAAGCTTATTGTAAGTGCTTAATAGCTTATTGTAGCTTGGAAAAGCTATTAAGCACTTTGAAGGCATTCACTTAATCTTATGTCAAAAGGCTTATGTAGTTTTCGGGTATTTTTGAAAACACATAAACTTACCAGCTAAGCTTACCCAAACACCCCCTTAGTTTCGTTTTACTATGGACTGTGGACGTCTTTGCTTCTATGGTTTTTGTACTGGATTTAAGTTTGTTTTTTGAATTTGCAGCATGTTTTTTTCACGGCCAGAGATGTGAAGGCCATGGAGGAGTTAACTTGGGTAAGTAACCATGTGCGATGGCCTGTTAAACTAACGAGTTTTAAGGTCAAGCAGGTGTATTTAATGTTTTGAGAATTGATGCAGGACTATGGGATTGATTTTGATGATTATAGTCATCCAGTGAAGCCATTCCATTGCAAATGCGGAAGTAGTTACTGTAGGCAAAACAAACACAATAGCGTGAGTAAACATTTTATTGTCGTTGCATATTCCTTGATAAAAAATAGTCCGTTTTAAAGTGTTAAACAATGCAATCACCTGACCTGCATAGATCATGTGCCGACGCCAATAAGAGATAACCATTGTTGAAACAAACGTTGAATAATTTGCTTAAGTTTCAAGTAATGGTCGTCATATTCAGGATTACAAGATGAAATGCGTTACCGATCTAAAAAGTGACTAATCCTGCAGACCAGTTAAATATTTAAACTGTTTTGACAGTGTGTTTTATGCAATGGCGCAGGAGATTAACATGGCATAAGACAAACAACTAATTGCAACGATGAAGTAGGAAACAACAATGACTGACGACCCTTTTTTGCCTTTGTTACTGCTGAGAAAGTATACTAGCATGCACATGTATATGTTGCAATTCGCATGCTACTTTGGTTTTTGCTAAAACTATAAGATATGGTTGTAGGTATATATACCTCTGAACCACGTGATGTCTCATTTGAGTCTAATGAGTACCCGCATCATGTGATTTGAACTTGAAACTTAGCTATGGTTTGATGACCTGAAATATGATTATGTTAATTAGCTCGTATCGTGCAGCCTTGTCTGTCAATGCTTTCTCTTTCAGTTATCGAATATAGGTAGTGATAAAAATTGTGTGATGGATGATTAATAGGAACCTTTGTTCTCATTTTTGTTGGGTAGCTTTAGGGTACTTGGTCAGCAGAATTTTTGTTAAGACTTTTTTAAAAAAGTTGTAATTTCTTGATGGTTCTTCAAAAAGTTTGCAGGGTGTTTTAAGTTTTTTCTACGGTACACTTTTCTCTCATTTCACTCTCATCGGAATTTGAACTTAGCGTTTTTCTTTTATATTGACGAAACTTCATCCTTGGGTAAGATATTAGGATCTAAAGAGATTTTGGTTCTCGTCTACTCTATGAATTTGGAAAACTTATAACCATACTTTTTCGACTTATAAACTTATCAAGTTGAACTCTTGACTACAAAACGGCTGCAAACTCAACTTTACAAGATAATAAGCGAGAATTTCTTTTAGCTTACTACCATTTTCAAACTTCTCAGACAGGATCGGATATTGTTGTTGTTATTGTTTTAGCGTTTTCAAACTTACACGAAGTAAAAAAAAAATCAAGAAGAGCCGTATATGAAGATTTGCGAGATGTGCTGCTGTACAGAGCCTCAAAATGCACATTCCCTTATATAATTGGGGCCTAAAAATCATTTTCAACATAATTTATTACCATAATGTGATTGTTGTTGTAAATATTTGTTAAATACGAAGCTTGATAACTAAAATAATATGTTTCTTTTTAACTACTTGTATAATAAATCTTTTATCCTCATCTTTAATTATCACATAAGCCTCAATTAGCTTGGCAATGACAATGCAAATAGGGGTGTTAAAAAGTTTGACGTAACCTGAATCGGACTATAATATTATTCTCGGTCAACTGGAATAACTCGAATTCTAAATAAGGTTCGGGTATCAGGTTAAATATTTTTGTCTAATTCGGTGGGTCGATCCATTTGACCCAAATAAGTTTTTTTTTTTTTTTTTTTTTTTTATTATTATTATTTTTTAATTTTTTTAATTAAATATAATTTTTATAAATTATCTATCTAAATTGGTAAAAAAAGAAGAAGAAAAGAAGCAGTTTTAAGAACATTTCACTCATATTCGAGTTGATCCGAACCCACTAACCTGAAATCAAACATGGGCGGGTTCGGGTATGTTAAATTTAGACTCGACCCTTCATTAACCCGACTCAAATTTATCCGAACCAAACCAACTCGACCCCGATTAACACCCTTGACTACAATTACTCTCTTTGTTTTGGCCCATTTCAAAACACTTTCTCTAACAAAACAGGCCTTATTAGCTCAAGTAGTAAAAGCCCAGCAAAGCCCATCTTACAAACCCTAGCAAAACTCATAATAAATACACACGGCAGCCACTAAACCCTAGTTCATCATCACCACCTTCATCATGTCCAAGAGAGGTCAGTCAGTCAGTCAGCCATCTCTTTTATAACTTTCATTTCATATCTTATATTGTCTTGTTTATAAAAAAGTATTTATAAAAAATGATGTTGTTACTTTCATATGATATACATTTATATCTTATATATACTGGGTTGCAGTCATGCGTCGCTCAGATTCGTTTATTTTGCGGATAAAAAAAATATTTATATAAATTTTTTTTATAAATTTTTTTGAAAAACAGGAAGAGGGGGGTCAGCAGCGAACAAGTTGTTTATAAAAAAATATTTATAAAAAAGGATGTTGTTACTTTCATATGATATACATTTATATCTTATATATACTGGGTTGTTTTTAAAAAGTTTTTATACTATCCATTCAGTCATGCGTCGTTCAGATTCGTTTATTTTGCGGATACAAAAAATATTTATATAATTTTTTTCTTATAAATTTTTTTGACAAAAAGGAAGAGGAGGGTCAGCGGGGAACAAGTTCAGGATGTCACTGGGTCTCCCAGTGGCTGCAACAGTCAACTGTGCGGACAACACGGGGGCCAAGAATCTTTACATTATTTCGGTGAAGGGTATCAAAGGTCGTTTGAACAGGCTGCCATCTGCATGTGTTGGAGACATGGTTATGGCAACTGTGAAGAAAGGGAAACCTGATTTGAGGAAGAAGGTCATGCCTGCTGTCATTGTCAGGCAGAGGAAACCTTGGCGCCGAAAGGATGGTGTCTTCATGTACTTTGAAGGTTGACTTTTTTACCCTTTTCATGTTTGCTGTTTTTATGTTTTTAGTATTCTAGGAAAACATGTTTTTTCTGTTTTGTTTTGTCTAGTGGAATGTGTTGGGTGTTATTGGTGCTTGCTTTGCTAGATGTTGTTTATATAAGCTTGTTTAATTGGATTATTGAAAATTTGGTAGTCTTAGAAGCTTGGTTATTTCGGGTTATGAGCTTATTTACTTGAGATTACTATCTTATAAAGTTTATAAAAGTGGATAAAAAGATGAGCCATAAAAAATGAGCTTATGAGTTTATCAAGTTTTCAAATGGTTTGTTAAATAAGCGTATTTTGGTGGGCTTTTTTGAAAACTTGATAAGCTTGTTAGCTCATATTTCTGGACTTGTTAGTTTATCTACTTGGTTATGTGCTTATAAAGTTCATATGTTCAAGTGAATAAGCTCTTAGTTTCAAAAGTTAAGTGTATGAGCTTTTTAAGTTTTTTTCTTCCATAAGCTCATTAAATTAGCTTAAACAAATACTCTCTAAAACAAGGTTTATTAATGTGGGTTGAGTTTGTTGATAATTGATTGTTGAAATTGAAATTTTTGGCTGTTTGGTGTTACCATTTTATGATGACATGGGTGTTTTTTGTGGTTAAGACGAAAATTAATCAGACTAGTCAAGTATCTTTTCGTTCGCATGGTTTGATACTGTTACACGTCTGGGATATAGATTAAGCCTATCGTTACAGATGTTCTCATGCTATTTAAGCACTCATCTGCTCCATGTAGGCTTGACATATATTCAACTTTTTGTAATGGCTTTTAGAATAATGTATGTACCTCTTGTTTTTATAGTTCATAGGTATTTGTTAAGTGGAATTATTATCAGACTAGTCAAGTATCTTGTCTAACACATAGTTTGATACTGTTACACGTCTGGGAAATAAACTAAGCCTATCGTTACAGATGTTCTCATGCTCTTTAAGCACTCATCTGCTCCATGTAGGCTTGACATGTATATCAACTTTTTGTAATATATGTTTGGCACTCATCTGCTCCATGTATGATAAATATGATTGCAGTACTAGCTATTTGTGCATCTAATATAACGTGTCTATTTTTGTTGTTATTGTTGATTGTTTCACTAGGCTCTAGTTGTTAGGTATTTGTTATCTTATTTGAAGGTTCATAACTTATAAATATATGCAACTGCCTCTGTTCACTCTCATTAATTAGGCTATTTTGTTTAATGTTATTGGTTGAGTCTGTTGTTGATTTGCAATTAAAATTGCCTTGCAAGCAGTCTGAATAAAAGACTTAACTCCATGGTGATGACGTTTACGGTTTTTTTGTTTTAAGTTGAACTATTACCATACTAGTCAAGTATCTTTTCTAACTCATGATTTGATACTGTTACACGTTTGGGAAATAAACTAAGCCTTCTATCGTTACAGATGTTCTCATGCTCTTTAAGCACTCATCTGCTCCATGTAGGCTTTACATATAATTTAGACATTGATTCTTTGTTGTTAGTTACTTAGGGGTCATTACTATTGCATGTTATAGGTGTGTCTCGAGTGTGTCGTTAATTCTATTGTTTAATGGGAAATGTAACCGGACTAGTCAAGTATCTTATCATCTTCATTGTTTGATACTGTTACACGTCTGGAAAATCAAATTGTAGTCAATCGTTACAGTTTTAGCTCTTTCTAAGCTTGCAACTGATACATCTGATTTCTACATTTGCTTTCTGTTGTCCTGTACAGCATGTTTAAATTGTTTCAATAAAATGCGATTCTGACACGCCGTGTTTCTTTGTCCAACAGATAACGCTGGTGTTATTGTTAACCCAAAAGGAGAAATGAAAGGTACACAATATCACATTCTCTTTGCGGTGAATACGAAACGTGATTATTCTAGTCTTGATTGCTAACTTTGTTGTTGCTTATTCAGGGTCTGCAATCACTGGACCAATTGGAAAGGAATGTGCTGATTTATGGCCAAGAATTGCAAGTGCAGCAAACGCTATTGTTTAAGTTGGTCTTCTCTTCAAGAAAAACTTTGTAAAACATTAGCTGCCTGAATTTATTTTGATATGTGCAGACTTTGTTACGTTAATGAGCTTTGGATCTATTTATATATACCCGACATCTTTTGTTGTTACTGAGTTTATATCTGCTCTGAATCTACTGTATGCGATTTTAGTACTTGGAACGACGATTGATTATTACCTTGTGATGTGATCTTTTGCCTTGTTATATGATACTTGCTCGACGTAAGAAATGTTCACTTTTACATTGCACACGTTTAAAATAGGTCACATTATTTCATCTCCATGTTATTAGGGGACGTTTGGTACAATGTTATAAGGGGATGTTTGGTACGGCTGAATCATAAAGAATAGAAATGTATTGGAGAATGGTGTCACGGACTTGTCTCTACAAGGTCTCCCGTGCGGCACTTAGTCTCGACTAAGCTCAGCCTTGCTCGAATACTCAACGATGTATGCAACGAAAGTAAACTTCAAAGAAAGGAACAAGTGGAATGAAAGGAAATGCTTTGTATTACTTAGAGAACTCTTTACAAGATCACTTTACAAATGAGCTTCTATGGATGAACTTTACAAATGAGGCATCACCTATTTATACTAGTCTATACAAGTTTCTACACTATTCCTTAGGAAGCTTCTAGCTTATGATATTTCCATAAGCTTCTAGTAAGCTTCTAGAACTTCCACTTATCTAATATCTTCCAAAAGCTTCCAAGATTATCCACCATCTTCCATGAGCTTCCAAAGTCTTCCAAGCTTATCCAAGGCCTTTCATGAGAAGTGTAGAATAATCCGGAATCCCGAACATACTTGTAAAAATAGGCGGGTCGTGACATCCTCCCCCACCTAAGCTCGCGACGTCCTCGTCGTGCCATCCTCGTGATACTTCTTGATCTTGTCCGCAAATTGCCACAACAAGTCTTCCGCTTCCCAACTTGCTTCACTCTCGGGCAAATTACGCCACTTGATCAAGTACTCCTTATAGCTTGGCACTCCTCGTCTCCGTATCGTACGATCCGACAAGATCTCATCAACCTCTCGATCGTACGAGGTAACAACCGCTGTTGGTGCCCGCTTGGACACCCCTCGTTCCGAGTCTTCCTCGTCCTTATGATAGGGTTTGAGAAGACTAACGTGGAAGACCGGATGAATCTTCAACTTGGGCGGTAGTTGAAGTCGATAAGAAACTTTTCCAACACGTCCAATCACCGGGAAAGGGCCTTCATACCTCCGTATCAAGCCTTTATGCACCTTCCTTAGTGATTTGAATTGTTGAGGCAAGAGTTTCACCATCACTTGATCTCCTACCTCGAACTCAACGTGTCTTCTTTTTCCATCCGCCCACTTCTTCATCTTCTTAGCCGCTTTATCCAGCGAAGCCCGGGCCAAGTCCGCTTGCTCGTGCCATTCTTTCATCGTCTTGTAAGCGGCCGGGCTACTCCCTTCGTATGATGCGGCTAAGGCATTCGGAGTCAATGGTTGGCGCCCCGTGACCAACTCAAAAGGACTCTTTCCTGTGGCTTCACTCCTTTGCATGTTGTACGAGAATTGAGCAACGTCAAGGAGTTTAGCCCAATCATGTTGGTTGGCACTTACGTAGTGCCGAAGATAGAGCTCCAATAATGCGTTCACCCTCTCCGTTTGCCCGTCCGTTTGGGGATGGAAACTCGTAGAGAAGTTCAAATCCGTCCCCTTGATTTTGAACAACTCGGTCCAAAAGCGCCCCGTGAATCTAGGATCTCTATCGCTAACGATCACATGTGGCACTCCCCAATACTTCACCACATTCTTAAAGAAAAGCTTAGCCGTATCGTCCGCTGTGACATCGGGTGGTGCGGCAATGAAAGTTCCATACTTCGAGAATCGGTCGACCACCACTATAATACTCCCACATCCTTCCGACTTCGGCAAGCATGTGATAAAGTCCATGGAAACGCTCTCCCATGGTCCTTCGGGCGTCGGTAGAGGCTCCAACAGTCCTCCGGATTTCTTTTGCTCTATCTTGTCTTGTTGGCAAATAAGGCACGTTCGTACGAATGTCTCGACATCGTCCTCCATCCTTGGCCAATAATAAGTGCCTTCAACCAATGCCAACGTCCTCTGGATCCCTGGATGACCAGCCCACTTTGAATCATGACACTCTTTCAAGATTAACCGTCTAAGATCACCCCACTTAGGCACGTAAAGCCGATCTCCTTTGGTAAACAACATGTCTCCTTTAAGCCAAAATCTCCGAGTCTTTCCATCTCTTGCTAGTGCCACGAGCTTCTTGGCAAAAGGATCATGTTCCAATCCTTCCTTAATTCGGTCTTGGAGGAAGAATTGGGCTTGGGTGATTGCCGCAAACTCCGCCTTGCGACTCAATGCATCGGCTACCACATTAGCTTTCCCCGGCTTGTACTCCAAGTGATAGTCGAACTCGGCTAGGAAGTCTTGCCACCGAGCTTGCTTGGGACTTAACTTCTTTTGGGTTTGAAAGTAGCTTGTAGCAACATTGTCCGTCTTGATCACGAATCTCGAACCCAACAAATAATGCCTCCAAGTCCGTAAGCAATGGATGATTGCCGTCATTTCTTTCTCTTGCACGGTGTACTTCCTCTCCGTTTCATTTAACTTTCGACTCTCGAATGCGATCGGGTGTCCTTCTTGCATTAGAACTCCTCCAATAGCAAAGTCCGATGCATCCGTATGCAGCTCGAAAGGCACGGTTACATCCGGTAGTCTCAACACCGGTTCCTCCATAACCGCCTTCTTCAACCTCTCGAACGCCGCTTGGCACTTTTCGTCCCAAATCCAAGCTTTGTTCTTCTTCAATAGGTCCGTCAAGGGAGACGCTATTGCGGAGTATCCCTTGATAAACCTTCGATAATAGTTCACCAAGCCAAGAAAAGATCGTAACTCCGTTACCTTGGTTGGTGGTTCCCACTCTTGGATAGCTTTTACTTTTGCACCGTCCATCATCAATCCACCGTCTTTGATCTTGTGTCCCAAGAACTCGACTTCGTCTTGGGCGAAAGAGCATTTCTCCAACTTCACATAAAGTTCATTGTCTCGTAACACTTGGAACACCTGTTTCAAATGTAAGACATGCTCCTCCAAGGTATGACTATAAACGACGATATCATCCAAGTATACCACCACAAATTTATCAAGAAACGGGTGAAATAGCTTATTCATGAGGGTGCAAAATGTAGCGGGAGCATTAGTCAAGCCAAAAGGCATTACTAAGAATTCGTAAGATCCATACCTCGTAACACATGTCGTTTTAGCTTCGTCTCCCTCCGCTATCCGTACTTGGTAGTACCCCGACCTCAAGTCTAACTTGGAGAAGTATCTCGCCTTTCCAAGTTGATCGAACAAATCCGCAATGAGAGGAATCGGGTACTTGTTCTTGATCGTTACCTTATTAAGTGCCCGGTAATCTATGCACATTCGTAAGGATCCGTCCTTCTTCCTTTGAAATAGCACCGGTGCACCATACGGGGCTTTCGAGGGTCGAACATAGCCCGCATCCAAAAGATCCTTGAGTTGTTTACGCAACTCCTCCAACTCGGGTGGTGGCATTCGGTAAGGGGCTTTGGCGGGTGGCTTGGAACCCGGTTCCAACTCGATGGTATGATCCACCTCCCTCCTAGGTGGTAGTCTCTTAGGCAACTCCTTGAGCATCACGTCCTTGAACTCATCAAGAACTCTTTCGATCTCTTTCGGTATCTCCACTTTGCCCGAATCGCCATCCGTCTCTAGCCTTGTTACCGCCAAATAACAAGGCTCGCTCTTGTTGTACCCTTTCTTGAATTGCATGGCCGAAAGGGTCTTCACTCCACACTTAGAATCCCGTTCCGTGCTAACCATGCAAGTCTTTCCACCATCTAGGATACATAAAGAATTAGCAAATGGCATAGGGAAAGCTCGTACCTTATCGAGGAACTCCAACCCAAGAACCACATCAAAATCATCCATCGGGACCACCGACAAGTCAACCGTCCCTTCCCATTCTCCAATCTTGGCTCGAACATCCTTGGCCACTCCTTCCATAGGCTTGGCCTTCGAGTTTACCGGCTTGAACGTCCCACTCCCTTTCGTAGTGCTAATCCTTAGCCGCTTGGCTTCATCAACCGACACGAAATTATGAGTGGCACCGGAATCTACTAGAGCACGTACCTTGGTCCCATTGATGGTTGCTTCCACAAATTGCAATCCTTTCCCTATGACTTTTGGCACCTCCGTCTTGGCCTTGATTGCATTCAAAATCCTCATCGAGCTCATGCATCCACCATCACTTGGGCCTTCGTCTTCATGAGCCATCATTCCATTAAGGCTTGCTTTCTTGGGGCAATCTCGAGCTCTATGAGGTCCGTCACATATGAAGCATCCACCACTCTTGAAGGCCGTCTTTATTTCCTTGTTCTTTCCGGTGGGTGGTTTACGTGTATTGTCGGGCTTTGCTTGAGCGACTTTCTCTCCCCCACCTTTATCGTGGCTCACCTTTCTATCCTTCGGTTTGGACGTTTCCCTTCTTGAACTAAAGTCGATCAAGCCTTCGGCATGGGCGATAGCCGTAGCAAGGTCTTGAACTCCACGTCTCTCTAACTCCGTCTTAGCCCATCCTTGCAACCCATCGAGGAAATAAAAGAGAGAGTCTTGTTCGGAAAGATCCGGAATCTCCAAGGTTAGTGTAGTAAATTCCTTAACATAATCCCGGATCGTTCCGGAATGCTTAAGTTTACGAAGCCGACTCTTAGCTTCGTTCTTAGCATTCTCAGGATAAAATTGCTTCTTAAGTTCCGCAACAAAATCAGCCCAAGTATCGATAGTACACGTACCTCGTTCGATATCTCCATATCGACGTCTCCACCATAACGCCGCGGTATCCTTCAAGTATCGGGTCGCCATCTTGATCTTGGTGTCATCATCCGTAATGTTGACGCCCTCCAAGTATTGCTCCATCTCCCACAAGAAATCATCAACCGCCCTAGCTTCTCGCTTTCCCACGAACGGTGATGGTTTAGGAACATCGATCTTCGGAGCATTATTACCACCGTTGCCACCTCCATTCGCCATGGATCGCTTGCATAACACTACATCGGCTTGCAAGTCTTCGATGGTCTTCTCAATGTTGGAGATTTTGCCTACGAACATCTCTTTTAGGCCATTGATTTCACGCTTAAATTCACCGCTAAGCGTATTGATGACCTCCCGAAAGTCATCCTTCATAGTCATAAACTCGGTGTCTAGACCATCCAAGCCCTCAACTTGGGTCTTCAACTCCGACACGGATGTCTCAACACCCGCTAATCTCTTTTCAAAGCTTGACATAACGTCCTTAGACGCACTTCTCTTCTTCGGGTCTTGACGCTTGTCATCGCGACCTTGCCTCTCATCAACATTCGCACCTCCACTAGCACCAATCTTATCGGTCTCGTTTGCCATCGTCTTGAATCAACGCTCGCTCTGATACCACTTGTCACGGACTTGTCTCTACAAGGTCTCCCGTGCGGCACTTAGTCTCGACTAAGCTCAGCCTTGCTCGAATACTCAACGATGTATGCAACGAAAGTAAACTTCAAAGAAAGGAACAAGTGGAATGAAAGGAAATGCTTTGTATTACTTAGAGAACTCTTTACAAGATCACTTTACAAATGAGCTTCTATGGATGAACTTTACAAATGAGGCATCACCTATTTATACTAGTCTATACAAGTTTCTACACTATTCCTTAGGAAGCTTCTAGCTTATGATATTTCCATAAGCTTCTAGTAAGCTTCTAGAACTTCCACTTATCTAATATCTTCCAAAAGCTTCCAAGATTATCCACCATCTTCCATGAGCTTCCAAAGTCTTCCAAGCTTACCCAAGGCCTTTCATGAGAAGTGTAGAATAATCCGGAATCCCGAACATACTTGTAAAAATAGGCGGGTCGTGACAATGGAATGACATAGAAAGAGAATGGAATAGCATAGAAAGAGAATGAGTCTGATATAAGAGAATGGATTCTAGTGTTTGTCAAAAATAGAGAATAGAGTGTCAGAATCAATTAAAGAATCAATTCCTTTGTTTGGTACATAAAATAATGAATATATATATTTTCGTTTTTTAGGTACGTTGATTATTTGACGCTATCAGGTCACATATTTACAATTATGCAAACATAATTCAAGTTTTTTGACATATAAAAATTTATTATATCATCTCTACTAAGAAAACAAAAATGACAAAAAAAAAAACAAAAAAAAAACATATTTCTACAACTTACACATTGCACTAAACACAACTAATAAAAAAGATGGATACTGTATAATATTCATGATCGAACTAGTATATACACGTAGAGGATAAGCAATTAAAACCTGATTTACAAACACTAGTATATACACATCAATATTTGTATAAGAGTAAATTACACCGTTCGTCCTTGTGGTATACGCTGACCGACAAGTTTCGTCCTTTGACCAAAAAAAGTTTACCGTCCGTCCTTAAATACCAAACGTTATCTACCGTTGGTCCTTTGTTTTAACGGGACACACTAACAATCGTTAAGTCTAAAAATGTAAGGGGGCGTTTGGTTCACATAATGTTTTTGAAGAAATTGTAATATTTGAAATGAATTGTAATTTGATGTAATTGTAATTTAAAGAATTGGAATGTGTTGTAATTGTAATGTGTTGTAATTGTAATTGATGAAATCTGTCAACGTGGTTGGTTGACTCGCAACGTAATGTAATTCAATTTTTTTTTATAAACCTTAAAAAGCTAATATAATAACGATAATAATTATAATAAATAGTAATAATAATAATAGTAAAATAATAATAATAATAAAAATAAATAATAATAATAATAATAATATAGTAATAAAAAAGAATATTAATAATAAAAATATAATAATAATAATAATAATAATAATAAAATAAAAAAAATTTAATAATAATAATAAAAAATAATAATAATAATAATTATTATATTAATAAAATAATAATAATTAAAATATTAATAATAATAATTAATAATAATATAATAAATAGTAATAATAAAAAAATGATACTTAATAATTAATAATAATAATATTAAAAATAAATAATAAATAATAATAATAATAATAATAATAATAATAATAGATAATAATAATATTATTATTATCATTATTATTAAATAATAAATATAATAATAATAATAATATTGAAACAATTATAATATTATAATAATAATAATAATAATAATAATAATAATAATAATAATAATAATAATGATAATAGTAAAATAATACTAAATAATAAGAAAAATAATAATAATAATAATAATAATAATTATAATAATTATTATAATAATAAATAATATTACTTAATAATATTATAATAATAATAATAAATAATATTACTTAATAATAATAATAATAATAATAATAGTATTAAAATAATAATAATAATAATAATAATAATAATAATAATAATAATACTTTTTAAATAAAATAGTAAATAAAAATCATAAATTTAATATAAAATAATTATTAAAAAAATTAATTATTTATTTAGATATTTATATATAATATAAAAATAATTATTATAATTATTATTTATTTTTTAAATTAAATAATATAATAATAATAACGATGAAAGATAAATACTGATATTTAACTCGTAAAAATCTGAATTACAACACATTCCATCAAGTTTGCTATGTAATCTGAATTACATCACTGGACGTAATTGGTTGTAATTCAATTACATTACGTTGCAAACCAAACACCCGATGTAATGTAATCTGAATTACAATTCCATCCATCCTGCCAACCAAACATAATTGTAATGTAATTCAGATTACAATTAACATATTACATCGAATTCCTTCGAACCAAACAGCCCCTAAAGGTAATTTTGTCTGTTTACCATTTCTCTTTACACTTCATCTCCCTACTCTTCACCAACACTACCTTAAAAGAAAAAACACTTATCTTTATATATTTTTCACCACACGAAAGATCACATCTTTAACACCATAATGATTTTTATCCGTTTTATATCCCACGAAATTGTTATTAGTCGGTTTTTTTTAAACATCAAGAATTCAAGATCAATAAAAATGAGTTCTCAGCATACCAATCAAGATCCAAGATCCATAGTACCCACATCGTAATCAAAACTCCAAAACAACTCTAAGTGTGGCCCGATCCTGTCTTCAACCTATACTGGTGGCTGGACGGCAGTGCATAGCGGCGGAGTGGCGGCTGGAACTTGGCCGGATAGTCGCCAGAGCAGTGGCAACGGCACTGGAAATAGTCACAGAGGGAGAGAGGAGTTGAGGGTGATAAAACCCTAACCCTACTCTTACTTACTCTATACGACTACTATTATATATGTAGCAAAATATTGTGTGGATTGAGTTGTTCGCATCTTTGCGATTTGTGCTTGTGGTTACATTGATGTTTGCTAATCAAAACGGATATGATAGTCACGTGATTCGCTATAAAGATAATAAATTGCGAATTAGTTCGCATGTTCAAAAATCAGGTACAAATCGAGTACAATTTATTCGAGATAAGGAAAATGGGGAATATTTAATAATGTAGTGTATGAGTGGTAGATGAGAATTATTATATCATGGAAATTTTGCAAAAATAAAGCTTCAGATATTCATAATCTGTGGGTTTCAAATAAGGTTTAGATTTTGTGGCTAGTGTTGATTTTAAAGAAAATAGAAGATATTGGATTGGTAGTGGGTTGTTGGGGGTAGTAGTGGGTGAAGATGAAGATCAAGAAGAAAAGTAGTTGGATTGGTGGTTAGTAGTGATGGATGAAGATGAATATGAAGATGAAGTTGAAAAGAAAAAGAGAAGTATTATAAATCAGTGGTAGGACCTGTGCAATGTTTTTTATTTGTTTATTATTTTAAAGACAAAGAAAAATAAAAAATATACAATTTACCATTATACCTTTGGATATCAAGTAGAGTGATTTAACAGCTGTTAACGCCGACCGTTAGAGCATGTACAATCCTAACGCCCTAATGGCGTTTTTGAGCAAATTAACGGCGTTATGCCGTTATCACCCTTGGACCTCCGGCGTTATTTCGGCGTTAGTCCCTGGGCGTTACAGGGCTAAAGCCTTTTTTTTTTTTTTTTTTTTTTTTTTTTTTTTTTTTTTTTTTTTTTTTTTTCATTTATGCCATTAAATGAGGGGTTGTTTTTGTAAATTGTTGGGAATGTTATTGATGTTATTGGGATGTTATGGTTGTGGGTGTTTTTTGGGGATGTTAATGTTAAATGTTAAAGCTGATGTGGCACTGACGTGGACGGTGTTATTGGTGTTATGATTGGGAATGCTCTTATAGAGGGGGACCAACGGTAGATAACGTTTGGCATTTAAGGACGGACGGTAAACCTTTTTTGGTCAAAGGACGAAACTTGTCGGTCAACGTATACCACAAGGACGAACGGTGTAATTTACTCTTTGTATAATTTTCTACTATAGGGCTTTTTTTACATGTTACGAAGTAGAGAAAAATTTAAATGCTTACTCTTATTTTGATGCTTACCAAGGGACAAATCCTCACCATCCATCTACTTTGATCTAATGGTGGGGATTAATCTAAAATTTAATAGATAAACCTAAGTCCATGTTTTTTTTCTTGTCTTTTTGTCTTTCTTTGTTATTCACATTTTTTTTTATGAAAGCGTAAAAACACGTCTGAAAACGGACGAAAACGTATGAAAATGGACGGAAATGAAAGAAAAGTGATGAAAACGGACGAAAAAGAACGAAGACAGATGAAATCGTATAAAAACAGACGAAAACAAATGAAGCGAAGAAAAAAAGGCGAATTAAAAAAAACGTGGATTAAAAAAACGCGAATTAAAAAAAAAAAGAAAAAAAAAAAACGTGAATTTTTTTCCTTGATTTTTTCATTCACTAGAGAATAGATAGAGAGAAAGAGCCCTTCTAAAATTCTCATTCTCAACATTTCTCCTCTTTTTTTAAAGAAACAAAATGGAGAAATAAGAATGGTAATTTAATTCCCTGTTTTCATTCTTATGTCAAACAAACATGAGAATCAACCTCTTTTCTCTTTCTCAGCTTTCCATTCATGCGTACCAAACATCCCCTAAATCTTTTATTTGAAATGCCCTTTGATTGAAAATATACTAGTATTTGAAAATGTGTATATTATGTTCTAATTAATTGCTTATTGCAATTTATGGGCTACACGATGTTTGACAATGTGTACATGATATGTTCTAATTAATTATTACACGTTGCTTAGTTTAATTTAATTTATGGACTACACGATGTGAATATTAGATTTGAACATCTTGCTCATATGTGAAAACTAAATAATAATTCTTGAAAGACACGTGGGGGATCATATAAAAAGTCAGAATATTTTAAAATATATAAAGGAAAAGTTCAATAATGATGATGTCATTGATGACTGTGATTGGTCCAAGTAGATTATGGCGCAATGTGGAACCCTAAACACGCTTAGTTGCCAAATCGGTTCCTAATTCTACGCATGAGATATACGGCTTCCTATTATGAAGAGTTGTATTTTGACACAATCTCTACCATATATAATTTATCTCAAACCTTATCGTGATCTTATAAATACTCCTCAAAACTAAAATGAGAAAAAAATTCGGTTCCATCAGCCATTACAGCAACAATGTCTTCTAAAGGTTAGGCAAAACCGTATGATTTGGTTTTGTTTGCAATTGTAATGGTAGATGTAGAAACACAACATGTTTTATTTTTTGCAATTGGGTTTTAGACGGCTTAAACTTAGGTTTTATTTTGTGCTTTTGCAATGGTAGTATGTATAACAGGCCTACTAGGCCCAATACATAATATACACACACTGGGCTCAGGCCCAATGATTACAAACCATGGATCTACGGTAAGCCCAACGACGAAATTTGCTATGGTCCAGACCTTGAGACGCACGCAAGATACATCACGGGCTGAACCTTGAACCGTTTGACCTCTTATGTCCGCGTCCGCGATTAACACGAAACTCTTGTCCGCCAAGGGTCCGGCTCCGGTGACTAACTACTACATGCGAGAATCTAGGGAACCCTAGCGGTAAACCTCGCCTATAAATGGGGCTCTAATCCCCATACAAGATACAACTTTCTCTCTCAAATTACACACACATACTTCTACTTTCCCTCTCAAGAATGTGTACTTACTCTCACGTCGGAGTCTAATCGTGGGGTCTGTTCCCACGGTAAGACTAACGGTTTGCTCTTCTTGTGCAGGGATCTCATTCAAACTACTTGGATTAGTACAAGATCAACCCATCAAAGGGGTGCTTATTAAGCTTATTCAATTAGATTTTTGAAAATTTGATACTATTAGAAGCTTAGCTATGTGGGTTTATGAGCTTGTCTACTTGAGATTATTAGTTTTTGAGTGTATCAAATTCTCACAAAGTCTGTTAAATAAGCTTTTGAGTTTATCAAGTTTGCAAGAAGTATGTTAAATAAGCTTAGTTATTTGTTTTTATGAGCTTATCTGTAAAGTTTATAAGTTAAAGTGGATAAACTCATTAGCCAACAAAAAAGAGTTACGAATTTATCAAGTTTTCAAAAAGTCTGTTAAAAAAGCTTATTTGGTAGGTTTTTTGAGAAGTTGTTAACTTATGAGCTTATCTACTTTAATAAAGTTGATAAGCTAAAGTCGATAAACTCATAAACCGAGTTTATTAGTTTATTAACTTCTCAAAAAGTATGTTAAATAAGCTTATTTGATCAAGTTAATATTATGGGGTTTTGAAAATTCCATGAGCTCCTTAGCTCATATTTTTTGAGCTTATTAGCTTATAAAGTTTATAAGCTCATAGTTTCAAAAGTTAAGTATATGAGCTTATCAAGTTTTTGATAAGCTCATCAAAATTTATTAAACAAACACCCCCTAAAACAAGGTTCATCACTATGAAATGTTTGTTGATGATTTATAGTTTCAAATGTATTTTTTGGCTGTTTGGTGTAACTATTTTTTGATGAAATGGATTTTTTTTTGTTTCGAGATTTTAAATTTTAAGACGAAAATGAACCGGACTAGTCAAGTATCTTTTCGCTATCATGGTTTGATACTGTTACACGTCTAGGATATAAACTAAGCCTATCGTTACAGATGTTCTAATGCTCTTTAAGCACTCATCTGCTCCATGTAGGCTTGACATATTATTCAAGCTTTTCTGATGGCTTTTAGGATAATGTAATGTGTTTATCTCTTTTGTTTTTATAGTTCATAGTAAGACTTAACTTATTGGTGATGTCATGTAGCTTTTTTTGTCTGTTTTGATTGCTTAAGCGGAACTATTATCAGACTAGTCAAGTATCTTGTCTAACAGATAGTTTGATACTGTTACACGTCTGGGAAATAAACCAAGCCTATCGTTACAGATGTTCTCATGCTCTTCAAGCACTCATCTGCTCCATGTAGGCTTGACATGTATATCAACTTTCTGTGATGTATGTTTGGCACTCATCTGTTATGTTTGGCATTTTGGATAAATGTGGTTGCAGAACTAGCTATTTGTGTATCTAATATTACGTGTCTATCTGTTTGTTGTTATTGTTGATTGTTTCACTGTTCACTATCATTAATTAGGCCAGTTTCTTTAATGTTATGGGTTGATTCTTTTGTTGATTTGCAATTAGAATTGTCTTTGCAAGCAGTTTGAATGTAAGACTTAACTCGAGGGTGATGACGTTACTTTTTTTTATGGTTTTTTTGTTTTAAGTTGAACTATTACCATACTAGTCAAGTATCTTTTCTAACACATGATTTGATACTGTTACACGTTTGGGAAATAAACTAAGCCTATCGTTACAGATGTTCTCATGCTCTTTAAGCACTCATCTGCTCCATGTAGGCTTTACATATAACTCAGACATTTATTCTTTGTTGCTATCAAGGGTCATTACTATTACAATGCTACTGGTTGTGTCGTTAGTTTTTAGTAATTCTGTCGTTTAGTGGAAATTTCAACCGGACTAGTCAAGTATCTTATCATCTTTATTGTTTGATACTGTTACACGTCTGGAAAATCAACTTGTAGTCATTCGTTACAGTTTTAGCTCTTTCTAAGCTTGCAACTGATACATCTGACTTCTACATTTGATTTCTGTTGTTCTGTCCAACATGTTGTTAATGTTTCAATAAAAGGTTATCGATTCTAATATTTGTTGTTACTTTGTTAAACAGATAATGCTGGTGTTATTGTTAACCCGAAAGGAGAAATGAAAGGTACACAATATCACATTCTCTTTGCGGTGTATACGAAACATGATTTTTCTAGTCTTGATTGCTAACTTTGTTGTTGCTTATTCAGGATCTGCGATCACTGGACCAATTGGAAAGGAATGTGCTGATTTATGGCCAAAAATTGCAAGTGCAGCAAACGCTATCGTTTAAGTTGTGTTCTCTTTAAGAAAAAGTTTGTAAAACTCTAGCTGCCTGAGTTTATTTTGATATGTGCAGACTTTTTTACGTTTTGGATCTATTTATATATACCCGCCATCTTTTGTTGTTACAGAGTTTATATCTGCTCTGAATCTACTGAGTTTATATCTTTTGCCTTGTTATACCAAACTTGCTCGACGTATGAAATGTTCACTTTTACATTGCACACGTTTAAAATAGGTCACCTTATTTCATCTCCATGTTATAAAAGTCTTTTCTTTGAAATGCCCTTTGAATGAAAAGGGTCATCGTTGAGCTGGACATTGCGTTATTTGAACTCATCGCCACACAGATTCAAACCTGGTAAAACAGTATTTGAAAATGTGTATATTATGTTCTAATTAATTGCTTATTGCAATAGGGCTACACGATGTTTGAGATTGTGTATATGATATGTTTAAATTAATTATTACACGTTGCTTAGTTTAATTTATGGACTACACGATGCGAACATAAGATTTGAACAACTTATTCACATGGGAAAATTAAAATTGAACATCTTGCTCATGTGTGAAAACTAAATAATAATTCTTGAAAGACACATGGGAAAGTCAGGATATTTTAAAATGGTAAAATTCTCTAATTGTCCCAGTTGCCCAACAAATTTACCCTAAATGACTCACTTTTTTTTCCACTTCTCATAATGCTCCATGGACAACTCTCCCAACTCCAAATTTGGGCAACAATTCCAAATAAATGACATGTGTCCCATGAGGCCACCTTGTATTTTCTTAGTACAAGTGTACTATTTATTTGGTTGGACAACTTTGACTTTCAATGTTGGTCAACTGATAATTTTTTGTCTTTTAGTAAAAATTAAAAAATATTTTTTTTGCTTTTTCACTAAAAGACAAAAAATGTCAGTTGCCCAATATAGTAGGTCAAAGTTGCCCAACTGACCAAGTCTTAGATTTGTACTTTGTAAGTACAAAGTGAGCCCAAATATATGATAGAGTTGCCCATGGGAGAGTTACCCATGGGGCATTAAGGGAAGTGAAAAAAAAGTGGGGCATTTGGGGTAATATTCTTGGGCAACTGGGGCAATTAGAGAATTTTCCCTTTTAAAATTATTAAACAAGATTAACAACATGATGCATGTTTTCTAATTAGGGACATCTTCGTCATTTAATATAAACTCTGGGGGCGTTTGGTTCACTTTTTTTTAAAAACGTGGATTTAAAAACCTGGAGTATTTTTAACATGGAGGTGTTTCAAATGGTGGGGTTAAAAATTCGAAAGCATGTTTGGTTGACACAAAATCAAATTTGAAAAAAAAAAATCTATAAAAAAAAGGTTTATAAAAAATTTATAAAAAAAGTTTATAAAAAGTTTTATAAAAAAGTTTATAAAAAAATTTTATAAAAAAAAATATAAAAAAAGTTTATAAAAAAAAATTATAAAAAAAGTTTATAAAAAAAAAAGTTTATAAAAAAATTTATAAAAAGTTTTATAAAAAAGTTTATAAAAAAAGTTTATAAAAAAAGTATATAAAAAAAGTTTATAAAACCAAATTATAAAAAAAGTTTATAAAAAATTTATAAAAAAATTTTATAAAAAAATTATATAAAAACTTTATAAAAAAAGTTTGTAAAAAAAAGTTTATAAAAAAAAATATAAAAAAAGTTTATAAAAAAAAATTATAAAAAAAGTTTATAAAAAATTTATAAAAAAAGTTTATAAAAAAATTATAAAAAAACTTTATAAAAAAATTTGTAAAAAAAAGTTTATAAAAAAAAATATAAAAAAAGTTTATAAAAAAAATGTATAAAAAAGTTTTATATAAAAAATTTATAAAGAAGTTTATAAAAAAAGTTTTCAAAAAAAAAAAAAAAAAAAAAAAAAAAAAAAAAGGTCCAAACCATGAAAACCACTGAAAACCACCCCTCCATGAGTGGTTTCTTAAACCCTCATTTTTTTTGGGTCAACGCATTTAAAACCCGGTTGACCGTCCAACCAAACACCGTCTTTAAAAACCAACGAAATACAAACCAACGAAAACCGCCAAAAAAGGCGAACCAAACGCCCCCTCTGTATAAAGGAAAAGTTCAATAATGATGATGTCATTGATAACATGGATGGCTCTAAAATTATTGATTGGTCCAAGTAGATTATGACGCATGAGATATTCGATTCCTAATTCGACGCATGAGATATTCGGTTTCCTATTATGAAGAGTTGTATTGTGAGTTTGTGACACAATCTCTACCATATATAGTTTATCTCAAACCCTATCGTGATCGTATAAATACTCCTCGAAACTAAAACGAGGAAAAATTTCGGTTCCATCAGCCATTACAGCAACAATGTCTTTTAAAGGTTAGGCAATTTGGTTTTGTTTGCAATTGTAATGGTAGATGTAGAAACAGAGCATGTTTTATTTTTTGCAATTGGGTTTTAGACAACTTAAACTTAGGTTTTATTCGGTGCTTTTGCAATGGTAGTATTGTGATTGATAGGTTTGTCAATAATGATTAGTTGTAAGTTCTGGTTGATATCTTTACAGGTGATTAATGACGATGATTATATAGAAGTAGGTTTGGGTTTTATTTGAGGTTTTATTGCGTAATGAATAGGTGGTTGATACGCTCCACTAGGGATCACTTAAGATCCGTTAATGGGTACAATAGGTTGGGACGAATCGAGAGCTTGTATTGAATATCAATTGTTTATAAGCTAAGTGTAGAACTCACTCCAAAAAGCTAGCTTGAAGGAGGAGGGGACACCTAGTCTTTATAAACCACCAACCAATCCCATACTTGGCCGATGTGGGATCGTAACAATACCCGACCCTTTGAAGAACCAACGTCCTCGTTGGTCACGGATTGATACGCTCCACTAGGGATCACTTAAGATCCGTTAATGGATACAATAGGCTGGGACGAACCGAGAGCTTGTATTGAATATCAATTGTTTATAAGCTAAGTGTAGAACTCACTCCAAAAAGCTAGCTTGAAGGAGGAGGGGACACCTAGTCTTTATAAACCACCAACCAATCCCATACTTGGCCGATGTGGGATCGTAACAATACCCCACCCTTTGAAGAACCAACGTCCTCGTTGGTCACGGTTGGCACCCTCTCTTTGGGTCCAAGCCACCACTCCATAGGCCACCACTCCGAGTGTTGGAACCTCGAAAGGTAAGGCTGCCTCTGATACCAATTGATACGCTCCACTAGGGATCACTTAAGATCCGTTAATGGGTACAATAGGTTGGGACGAACCGAGAGCTTGTATTGAATATCAATTGTTTATAAGCTAAGTGTAGAACTCACTCCAAAAAGCTAGCTTGAAGGAGGAGGGGACACCTAGTCTTTATAAACCACCAACCAATCCCATACTTGGCCGATGTGGGGTCGTAACAGTGGTTGACCAATGATTATAAACAAGAAGGTTTAGGTTTTATTTGAGGCTTTAGACAACATGTTTTATTGTTTGCAATTGGGTTTTAGACATCTTAAACTTATGTGCTTTTGCAATGGTATTATTGTGATTGATAGGTTTGTCAATAATGATTAGTTGTAAGTTTTGATTGATATCTTTACAGGTGATTAATGACAATGATTATATACAAGTAGGTTTAGGTTTTATTTGAGGTTTTAGACAACATGTTTTATTGTTTGCAATTGGATTTTAGACATCTTAAACTTATGTTTTATTCTGTGCTTTTGCAATGGTAATATTGTGATTGATAAGTTTGTCAATAATTAGGTTTTATTTGAGGTTTTATCACGTAATGAATAGGTGGTTGACTGATTAAAAGATTGTTAGATAATGATAATGAGGTTTTATTGCGTCATGAGGAGGTTGTCGATTGATTAAAAAAAAAGGTTTTATACTCATGATTCGTTATATACAATAAGGTTTAGGTCTTATTTGAGATTTTATCGTGTCATGAATAGGTCGTTGATTAATTAAAAAGAAAGTTTGGTAATGATGATGAGGTTTTATCGCATCATGAATATGTGGTTGATTGATTAAAAAGGTCTAATGAGGGTGATTATATTTGAATGTCAATAGGTAACTAGCAATTACCTCTCTTTGGGGGCAATTCAAGCGCAACCAATAGCTGGGTGTGTTCTAGTTGAGTCTTGGTGTCATGAGCTTAGGGCAATAATAACTACTTACGATTATGGGTGCAACGTTCTTAGCCCACTGTTTTATTTAAACTTGGAATCTTGTGATCAACTGCTTTATTGCTAAACCTATGAATTCACTCAACCTTTGTGTTGATTTTTTAGCATGTATTTTCAGGATATAAAGGCGATAGCTAAACTTTGGAGGCGCTTTGGCATTAGCATGGCGTGGTCATAGATGACTCTGATATACATTTGGGACCACTTAAATTCCTTTATGGGCTTATATTTCCGCACAAAAACAATGTTGTAAACTCTGTGTTATTTCAATAAATCAAATCTTTTAAGGAAACATGTTGTTCTATTCTTTGTGTTGTGATATCAATCGAGTAGCACCCCAGTAACATTTACTTTCGCTGCAAACCATTTTTTGGGGTGTTACAAACATAATGCAATATCAAACAAAAACATGGATATCAAAATACAGATACCAACAAATAAATACATGATATTAAACTTAAACATGCAGACTAAAGGTCCAAAAAAAATATTAGTCGGATACTAAAAAAATAATTTTTTTACTCTAATTAAAATAATAACAAGTAAGCAAAATCGATCTTGATAAACAAACTCACATTGTATATTAGGAAAAAGATCGAATGGATTCTTGGAGAAGATAAACTGTTGGTGATCCAAGGTGGTTAAACAGTTAAAAAAGAGAATGAAATCGTTTTAAGTTAATATAATAAAAATTAGGTGTTTATAATATAATAATAAAAATAATGCAATTAAAATAACAATAACATATTATTTAAACAATAAAAAACTACAAACAAAATACTTAACACAAATTGTTAAAGATAAATGTTATTAATTGTAATTAGAATATCTTAATACAAAACTAAAAAATGTTTTTAAAAAAAAACAATCAACATTAATCATCCGAAAAAAAATCCTAATCAATCATGTAGTCGTCATCAATATCATGCCCAGAAGCCTGCATCTGCTCAACTAATGTTGATGCATTTGCTAATTTTGATATTAGCTTTTTTCATGTCACGAACACTGATTAGTCGACTGTCATAATAAGTCTTGTGCCAATCAATAAGCGTTCGAGTATCATTTACACCTGTAAATGACATCAACACAAACAAATAATCATCATTTGAACAATTACTTAAACACAATAGTCTTATATTTAAAAATATACAGAAGAAAATACCATCATTATTTGTTTGTTTAGTTTCACTTTCTTTGCTAACAATTTCCTTTGATGGAGATTTATCATTCATATTTAAAACTTCTGTAAAAATTAGGGTTCCAACAATAAAATTTTATCTCTATAAATAATGAAAACTAATACCCTAAACACAAATCGGGCTTGGGCCTTTTATCCTATAATATTTTTAAAGAAAAATATTATACATATCTTATTAATATACGGGCTTACTTATTCATTAAGTTTTTTGATTTAACACAACATTATCCATATATAATTACGATTCTCAAGTTAACAAATTCAGTAAAAACGAATAAAAACAATGTGTAACTATGTTTATTGCACACATTGTTTAGAGTTTTCAACAATAACCGGAACCACACTCATCGGTCAAACAAGTAAGAATTATTAAATCACTTATAATGTTTATTGTGTTTTAGATTTTCTTATCAATATTATTATTGTGTAAATATATTGGCTGTCAAAAATAATGACTACATAACTTTCATTATGATAAATGTTTACAGTCCACACATGTTGCCTACTACATTCGAAGAGGAAAATACTTATATTCCATTACTTGAGGATGATGAAACTGATGTAGTAATGATAATATTCAGTTCATTCAAAACGAAGAAAATAAATGTACATATTAATGATCAAGATGCTTACACACATGCAAATCAAACAATCGATGAAGATCAAGAATACATGGAACAAGACTACAATACCAATGAACATGATTCTTCTGAAGACTACACCGATACAGAATATGAAATAGACAATTGGTATCGTGAAAGATATGGAATTTGAAAAAACATAAATGTTTAATTTGAGAATAATGTTATTTTAATATTATGAAATTACAAATCTAATTTACAACGGTTTTTAACAAATTTTTATACACATTAACTTCTAAAATATAAAATGACTACCAATTTAGTTGAAACACATAGTAACGCTAGCCGCCCCATCGGGGCGGGCCTGGAATCTAGTTTGCTAATAAAATATCTTCATCCCTCTATAGTCAATCAAACACTTCTTTATTTCCCGTCTCCTCTCACTTCTTTATTTCTCGTCAGATCCCCAATCTCAAATCCAAAAATGATTCATCATCATCAATCCGATTCGTCAAATGGAAGAACCACCGCAAACAATCTCCGATCCTGTATCATTTTATAGAGAGCACCGTCAAACAATCTCCGATCCGTCAAATGAAAGTGATGACGTATAGTCCGTATTTGGGTCATGAACCCGACCAATGAACGCTACTAGCAATCAAGCCCAGTGCGAACGGGCTAACCAGGTAACGGTTTGGGCTCACGAAGGCCCAAACCCGAAGTTATTTATGGTTTTAGATATCGGATATCTCTTATTTATGAGATATGCATTGATTGACCAACTTAGGCGGGATACGCCGAAGGTTGGGGAACACGAAACCAACAAGGATTTCGTGTGTATATAAAGGGCATCTCGGCCCTCATTAAAGGTACGATCTAAAACCCTAACTCTCCACTAAACCCTAAAAAACCGATTACTTACTCTCACGCCGGAGGATAATCGTGGGAGACAATCCCACGATAAGCCTAACAGTGTTTTCTGTTTTTTAGTGCGCAGGTCTCAAGCATCAGGATCCAATTGATACGGGAACCGGAGTCCAAATAAGGAACGCCCAAATTTTGTATCAACAAGTGGCGCCATCCGTGGGACCAATCACTAAGAACTAGAATGACAAAGCAAGGAAACCTAAGCCAGCGATCGCATAGTGACCTACAAGGGAAGAAGCAGCAAAGTGGATCAGCCTCTAAGCAGGATTCTGGAACAACCAGTGCGACCAGAAACCAAGGGTTAGGTCCAGATCTGGCCTTCGCGACAGTGGAACCACGCACGGGGACAACCCATGCCACTACGACAACCACCAGCATAGAAGGTCCACTGCGCACTCTTCTTACCACTCCAAACCAATCGGTGCCAGGAACAAACCTCACAACCCCGCCAGACGCACCTGAACGAAACAGGGGTCTAGAGGTGGAAATAGATACTCTCGCGCTAGAAGGAGTCGCGCCTGAACTAGCGCCAAGTGACTTCGTGTCTCAAAACTACGAAAACTTGGCTGCCCTCATGCAAGAGGAAGCGAAAAAGAGGTCGAGTTAGAGCCTGCAAGCCCGACTCAACTTCGACCCAGAATATGAGACATCCCCATCACGTCACCGGAAGGAGAGGCGCGGGAGGAATAGCCGCCGGCCCCCAGCGTTTACCAGGATCGGGAGGAGAGTTGCGAATGATGAAGCAGCTGACCTACAGTATCTGGAAGAACACGAAGATGATGGACGGCGTACCAATATCCATATAATAAACCTCCATTATCATAGAAATAGTGGTTACATTACCAATTAAACGTGGTCATAAAGCAGTCATAACAGCCAATTGAATGAGTCAAAGCTGTTACAAATTAATCACTACAACACTACCAGCAGGAACCAAACACTACCAGCAGGAACCAAACACTACCAGCATGAACCATCAGCAGGAACCATTACACTAGCAGCAAGAACCATAACACTACCAGCAGGAACCATCAGTTACTACACTAACAGTAGTAACCAATACTACCAGCATTTACCACTATTGAGTCAGGGTGTTCAGGGACCTCATGGGTGTACACTCCGTACCTACTAACCCATTACCAGGTGTGAACTTATCCCACAAGTGCACTAAATTTTCCAACAATTATTAAACGATGAACAACAAACAACTAAGAGCAGTCGGTATCGGAGTGATTAACACGCCAAACCAACCCAAAATTAAACAATTGGCATGCCAAATGCATACCAGGCAACATGTGATAGTTGAGCTAAAAGGAGTTTGAGCCACTCAAATGGCTCACGCCATAAGCTTTTTTGTGTGTTTCTTTTTTTCTTTTTTTTTTTACTTGTGAGTGAGTGTGTATATTTAGTGGGGTATTTTGTGGGACCCAATAACATGTTAGTGATGTGTTATAAGAGAGGGTGTTTTAGTTATTGGTGTGTTATTGAAAGGTGTATGAGGTGAACGTGTTATTGGTATTGCCCATACCTTGTGCTCTAATAAACTGAGGAATATTGTGACCTTAACTGATGAAAATTGTGATTTTTTTAGATAACTGTTAAGTATTATGATTTTTATTTTAAAAAGTGATAAACTTATGAACATTATAATTTTTTTAAGAAACTAGTAAACTAATTAACATTATGTTTTTTTTTTTTTTTTTTTTTTTTGGTTAGAAACTGATGAACAACATATGTAACTTATGTGTCGTGGGTAATGGTGGTTATTGTACTAGTGTTTCTTTTTCAGTTAGAATGAATTATTTCTTTCGTTCAATTGGAAGTAAGGATTTGATATTTTGATTGGTCTATTTATATAAACTTGTTTTGTAGAGGAACATGTAAACATTAAATGGGTAATGTCACATTTCCTTTGTTTACGGCTGGAATAATGGGAAAGACAATGCATTACCCACGATTTTAATTAAGAAATCCATTTTTATGACAAGATCTCTTTTTATATACATCTTCACAATCTCCAGCCTATAATTTTCTATATACAAATTTTAATTAATTTCATATAAGTAATAACAAACTTGGAATTTAAAATTGCTTAAGATTTGTATACATTACAAAATAACATTTTTATAGATTTTAAAAGGAAATTTGTATTTTTATGATCTAAAATGTCACTTATTTTCAGTTTGACAAATCTTTGTGACATATTATCAAGAGAGAAAAGTTAATTATAGAATTCATATTTGTCATAAAACCAATCAACCAATCATAGCCGCTCATTTTTTTTTATTAAAATATATTCACCCTTTTTAAAAAAATTAAATATCTCACAAACCGTTAATCGTTACGCCAAAAAAATCATACCATATCGACGAGAATTAAATTATCTTTCTATAGATATGCATTGTTATATAATTTCGACGATTTTTTTTTTTTTAAAATTTCGTTCAGAAAAATCACATGTGATTTGATTTTTACGAATCACATGTGATTTTTCTGGGCGAAATTTAAAAAAAAAAAAACTTCGTCGAAAGTATATAAAAATGCATATCTATAGAAAGATAATTTAATTCTCGTCACGATGGTGTATTTTTTGTAGCTTGAATATTTACCGTTTGCAAGATATGTTATTTTAAAAAAAAGGGTAGAAAATGATTTTTTATTAGTTTAGATAGAAAATGGATGACTATGATTGGTTTATTGGTTATATGACAAATATGAGTTATATATGGATCTCAACTCATTATCAGGAAGAGATTCACACGTTTTATCAATTTTACTTTTTTTTACCTACCGGCCGATGCACGCCTATTTCTTTTAAAATTGTGTTTTTTCTTTTTGTTCGATATGCTATTTTGCATTAAAAAAAAGTAATAATTATTTAACATGAGGATAAAGAATTTATACATCATAAAACGGACGGTAAAATGTGTCAATTAAGTTTGTGTTTGTTTTCCGAAAAGTACTTTTCATGGCCTCTTAATAACTTCGTAAAACGGACGGTAAAATGTGTCAATTAAAGTTGTGTTTGTTTTCCAAAATGTACTTTTTATGGCCTCTTAATAATTTTGTAAAAGTGTTAGAAAACTTTTATACACCAACATAACCGATCTTGTGAAATTTTTTGAAAATTTTCGAAACAGTGTTAGAAAAATAAAATCCTTCTTTTATAATGTACAGATATTTTTTTGAAAGGTGTGGGTAATTATTTTTTTTTGGAGAGATTAGTGTATGTTTTTTGAAAGAAATGAGTGTATGTTATTTGATTTTAAAGGGATTTTTTTTTTTTTTTTAGTTATTGCATGCTACCGTTTGAGTATGCAACGGTCGAATATTCAAAATGAATCACGGGTACTCGCTCGAGCTCGAAGCTCGAATTCCCTAGCCGAACCAACTACCCGAGCTAGGCGGGGCGGTGTACCCGCTCGGGTACTTGGTACTCGATGCCTTACCCGCATCCCACTCCCTCCTCTCTAAGTGCCATTTTAGATCATAAAAATACAATTTTCCTTTTAAAATCTTAAGCAATTTTAGATTCCAAGTTTGTTAGGTGTGAAAAATTTTACTCATAAGAAATTAATTAAAATTTGTATATAGAAAATTATAGCCGCGGCCCGCGAGGTTGTGAAAATGTATATAAAAATGGATTTGTTAATTAAAATCTATACCAGCTAGCTCCTTGTAAACAAGATTATAAATAGACCATGCATAACGCAAATAAAAATATCAAATCCTTACTTCCAATTCAACGAAAGAAATACACTTGATTCTAACTCAAAAACAAAGACAATGGCGTTGGTTTTTGCGGAAGGGATTGAATTCTTGGGGGAGGCACTGCTGGAGGGAGGAGCGGCGGAGACAGTGTTTGAAGCGATGACGGAGACAGTGGCTGAAGCGACGACGGAGACAGTGGCTGAAGCGACGGAGACAGTGGCTGAAGCGATGACGGAGACAGTGGCTGAAGCGACGGAGGAGACAGTGGCTGAAGCGACGGAGACAGTGGCTGTAACAACCCAACTTTTGAATAAGCTCATAAATTAGCTTAAACAAACAACACCTCCTAAAACAATGTTCACTACGAAATGTATGCCATTAGTATTGTTCAAGTTCTATACTTCTATTTATAATTTGGGTTGTTTGTTGATGATTTCTACTTGAAAGTGCATTTATTGGCTGTTTTATTGAATGTGTCACTTTATGTTATTGGCATGTGATTTTGTTGAGTTTTTGATGGTTAAGACGAAAATTAACCAGACTAGTCAAGTATCTTTTCGTTCTCATGGTTTGACATATATTTCACTCATCTGTTCCATGTAGGCTTGACATATATTTCAACTTTTTGTAATGGCATGTACCTCTTTTGTTTTTAATAGTTCATAGGTATTTGTTACCTTGAACTCAGGTTGATGATTTGCAATTAAATTTATATTTACAAGCAGTTTGAATGGAGGGGCCTAACTTAGTCGTGATAAGCTTTTTTTGGTCTGTTTTGATTTTTTAAGTGGAACTATTACCAGACTAGTCAAGTATCTTGTCTAACACAGTAGTTTGATACTGTTACACGTCTGGGATATAAACTAAATCTATCGTTACAGATGTTCTCATGCTCTTTAAGCACTCATCTGCTCCATGTACGTAGGCTTGACATGTATATCAACTTTTTGTAATGTATGCTTGGCACTCATCTGTTATGTCTGACATTTAGGATAAATGTGATTGCAGAACTAGCTATTTGTGTATCTGATATATCGTGTCTATTTGTTTGATGATATTTTTGATTGTTTCACTAGGCTCTAGTTGTTAGGTATTTGTTACCTTAAACTAAGGTTCATCACTTCGAATTATATGCAACCACCGCTGTTCACTTTCATTAATTAGACTAGTTTCTTTAATGTTATGGGTTGATTCTGTTGTTGATTTGCATTTAGAATTGTCTTTGTAAGCTGTTTGAATGAAAGACTTTTTTTTAACAGTTTTGTTGTTTTAAGTGGAACTATTACCAGACTAGTCAAGTATCTTTTCTAATATATGATTTGATACTGTTACACGTTTGGGAAATAAACTAAGCCTATCGTTACAGATGTTCTCATGCTTTTTATGCACTCATCTGCTCCATGTAGGCTTTACATATATTTTAGAAATTGATTCTTTGTTGTTACTTAGGGGTCATTACTATTGCATGTTATAGGTGTGTCTTGGGTGTGTCGTTATTCATTGGTATTTCTATTCTTTAATGGAAAATGTAACCGGACTAGTCAAGTATCTTATCATCTTTATTGTTTGATACTGTTACACGTCTGGAAAATCAACTTGCAGTCATTCGTTACAGTTTAAGTTCTTTTCAAGCTTGCAACTGATACATCTGACTTCTACATTTGATTTCTGTTGTTCTGTCCAACATGTTATTAATGTTTCAATAAAAGGTTATCGATTCTAATATTTGTTGCTACTTTGTTAAACAGATAATGCTGGTGTTATTGTTAACCCGAAAGGAGAAATGAAAGGTACACAATATCATTCTCTTTGCGGTGTATACGAAACGTGATTTTTCTAGTCTTGATTGCTAACTTTGTTGTTGCTTATTCAGGATCTGCGATCACTGGACCAATTGGAAAGGAATGTGCTGATTTATGGCCAAGAATTGCAAGTGCAGCAAACGCTATCGTTTAAGTTGTGTTATCTTTAAGAAAAACTTTGTAAAACTCTAGCTGCCTGAGTTTATTTTGATATGTGCAGACTTTGTTACGTTAATGAGCTTTTTAGTACCTGAACTGATGATTGATTATTACTTATGTTGAAGCTTCGTTTGTGCATTGTTACTCATTTAGTTCTATAAAATATACCTTTTAATGTAATTTTTTGCCTTGTTATATGATACTTGTTCGACATATGAAATGTTCACTTTAACATTGCACTTCTTGAAAATAGGTAAACCTTATTTCATCTACATGTTATAAAAGTTATTTCCTTGAAATGTCCTTTGATTGCATTTGTTTATGTGTTACATGAGCTTTTTAGTCTATATCAATCTTTTTGAGTCCTTACCGTACAATATTATAGTTATATACTTTTTTTTCTTTCTTATTTTAGAAAATGTAACCAAAATTTTTTGCTTGTTCGTAACAGATCTGTCAATCTATCAACGCCTTGTTTATTTTTCAAAAGTTGACACCATTAAGCCACAAATTGTTAGACAAATCTAATATTCAATGGGCCCTTCTATAGTGACTTTAAAATATATATTGTGTGGGGTTATTTTGACGGTGACTATAATTTTAGATTAACCCTCTCAATGCATCGCGGGCTTGTACGGTGTGCATCGCAGACTTGTACGGTTTGACCCAAACCTATGATGTAACCCCATAAGAGAGGTTCTAATAGTACAACCCATATATATTTATATCACAATAGTACAATACATAGTAGTACCATACCTATTAGTCTATTAACTATGCATTTTATTAGACTTTTATTTTAATGTTTATTTATTTCAATTTTGTTTCTTTCTCTTATTATCTAATTACGTTATGTTATACTTTTTAGCTAGACTTTACACAAATATTGTAGACTTATGGGAATTGATCTAGTGAGAAGAGTTATTGAAATGAGAAGAATGAGAAAAAATTGTAGTCACAAAATTCAAATAAGAAAAGAGAAATAATTGAGAGATGCATATATTTGTTAATTTATTCAGGCATGTATCTCCTTAATGAATATTTCTCATTTGATCCAAAGTCGAAGACTTATTCATAACTTGTACATTACTCGAACAAAATTATACACCTAACTTATAAGCTAAACAATATTTACCCAAAAGTTTAATGTATAATTAATTTATCAAAGATAGATGTTATAAAATGATTTTAATAATTAAAAAATAAATCACATGTTCAAAATTTTACGATTGTAATTTATGTTTTCAATACCTCTACCCAAAATACTTGTCAAACAACATGTTTCATTCAGAATCAGTTTTATTGAGAGACTTCAAATCATTCAGACGCTTTTAATCATTCAGCGCTAAATCATTTTGTTTTATCAAACAGCCTCTAAATCTACTTTGTGTCAGAGAAGTCTGATATCAATTCCATCTTAATACCTCAGAAATGTCCAAAAGTCTTAGATTATCGATGAAAAGTTTTCACTGATCACGAAAACATTATGGAATACTGACAATTATTAGTTTTCAATTATAACCTGCTCCTAGCTTGTAAACAAGAGTATAAATAGAAGGAAAGAAATACAGTACTTGGTTCTAACTGAAAAACAAAGACAATGGCTGGTTTGGTGGTGGAAGAAATGATTGAATTGTTGGGGGAGGAACTGCTGGAGGATACAGTGATTGATACAGTGATTGAAGGGACGGAGGATACAGTGATTGATACAGTGATTGAAGGGACGGAGGATACAGTGATTGAAGGGACGGAGGATACAGTGGTTGAAGGAGCGACGGAGGAGGTGGCGAGTCTAGGAGCGAGGATAGGAGCGGTGCTAGGAGCGCAGATACAAACGACGCTAACAAAGGTGCTAGGATTAATAAAAACGCTTGGCAAGGAAACGTTGAAACTAGTAATACTACAGATGGCGTTAGATGACCTGCCGGAAAAGTATAAAAAGAAATTAGCTGCAATGATTCAGAAGTTGGCTGACGCGGCCAAGAAGTTGTTGAAAACCTCAGACAAGTACGTGGAACTTTCAGGAGGCTCAGAGGAGGGGAAAAAACTGGCTAAAGAGACACAAGGAATTGTAGACAATTTGCATGAACATGTACGCAAGTTGACAAAGGACTCACCACCAAGAAAGGTGAAACAACTAAGTAAAGAAGAGCTAGAGTCAATGATGGAAGCCGCGCGCAAACAAGAAGAATCAAATGAACAAGACTTGCAAGAAGTGACAACCATGTTGGAGAAATTGAATGGCATGTTGGACAAACATCAACACGCCTGAGGTCCAAATTAAACCCTTTAGGCCGGCCTCGATCGATAGCATTAAAGCCTGAGGAAAAAAAACAAGTTGAAAGGAAGTTGTGGATCATGTCGATCAAATAAATGCATTATGCATACACTACTTTGTGTCTTTATATTTCTGTCCACTTTTTATTTCCCACCTCATGCATGTAATGACTTGCTACACAAGCAAGTCACTAAATTGATTTGCTTTCTTGGTTTGATAATTGGGTAGTTTTACGTTACAAACTTCCATAAATAAAAACTCTCTCTCTAAAAAAAATCCAACCTAACCCTAAATCCGCCGCTGCCATCATCGCCTCTCCGGCCGTCGGCATAGGCCGGCGGTCCGGAGAGATCCTCTCCAATCCCTCTTCTTTGTAGATATCTTTCCTTTATATATCGTTCTTCAGTTTACGGGTTGTCTTCTTGATTCGTGTCGTTGCAAGCTTGTTTGTCCGGATTGATTGTTCTAGGGTCGAAGAGATTATGTGGTTCTGATCGGGAGGTTAGTGATTCCTGTGATGGTGTGGTAGTGGCAATGGTGAGGTCCTGTGATGGTGAGGTCGTGTTGATGGTGAGGTCCGGTGATTGTGAGATCGAGGTGGTGAGGTCGTGGTGATGGTGAGTTAGCGTTGTCGGTGAGGTTCGTGTTGTCGTGTTGTCGGTGATGGGGAGATCGTGTTGTCGGTGAGTTCCTGTGATGGTGAGGTTGAGGTCGTGGTGGTGAGGTTCGTGATAATGGGTGAGTCGTGGTGTAGGTGATGGTGAGCTAGTGGTGCTCGTGTTGTCGTGGTCGTTGTTTGCGATGGGTGAGTCGTGGTGCTGGTGATGTCGTGTTGTTCATGAGGTCGTTGTTTGCGATGGAGGTCGTTGTTTGTGATGTCATGGTTTAGGTTCATGTTTCAGGTTGCGATAGAGGTTGGGATAGTAGTGATCGTGGTAATGGATTGTAATGGATCGTGGTAATGTTTCATGGGTAGGATTGTGGTAACGGACGAGTCGTTGTTTGTGGGCTTCATGTTTGTGTACGGGTTATTGTAGTGTCGTTGTATTGATAGGGTCGTGGTCATGTTTATATCGATGTACTTTCTAGCTTCTTGCTAGTTGTTATTAAGTTTAATACAATTATTGCCTTTCAAAAAA
>BPTQ01000006.1:344547385-344558208 GCA_019973895.1 Chrysanthemum seticuspe
TCGACGTAGGAACTGGTCGCAAACTTCATGGAAGAGGCAACAACCAAGCAGATCGTAGCTCTACACAATAATAAACTCACTCATCTAGGCGATAAGGTCATCGCAACAACAGCCTTAACAGTAACAACAAACCCAACGGCAACAACAATGGAGGACTTGCACACAAAGAACGTCGGTACTAGGATGTCTCCTGGTTTTGTAACCCAACTCATTTGCTGTAAGCTTGCTTCAGTCTACTCCACGTCTTGCCACCATTACACAATATCACTAGCTTTGTACTGTCCTTGTCTCTGTACGATACAGATTGTTCAGCTTTCTACCTTTTCTCTTCTATACTTGTTCCATGCCATTACATCTGCACTTGCATTTTTGTACGGTACGTATGGGTGGGCTGGTTACGGAAGTTGCATTGGTCGGGTGGGTATGCATGGCATGTTTTTACGTTCACGTCTACATTACCGTACCTTGTTCATATCTTCTCTTTTCCATCTTTCGACTTGTTAGACATAGCATGTCTCTGTTCCTGTCATGTTTCGATCACTATAACACATTACCACCGTTCTGCACCTCATCTGACTTCGTTCGAATGTCGTTTACTCAACCCAATGTTTTGGTCCTCTGTAGGATCATGGCTGCAAGAAACACACGTTCAGGAGGTAACAACAACGGCAACCCAAACAACAATGACAATTCCGACAACAACGCTACTGGAATAGCGGATCTACTCACTCAAATAATAACACATCTCGATGCTAGACGAACCAACAACGGAGAAGGTACTTCAAACGCTGGTCAAGGATGCAGCTACAAAACTTTCATGACATGTAAGCCAATGGAATTTCATGGTACTGAGGGTGCCATTGGACTGCTAACCTGGTTCGAGAATGTTGAGTCGAAGCTTAGTATCACGAAATGTGCTGAAGGAAACAAGGTTGAGTTCTCTGCTGGTCTACTACAGGGTCGAGCATTGACCTGGTGGAACAACCAACTACAGACCAGAGGAAGAGGGGCTGCAAATGCATTATCTTGGGAAGCATTCAAGAAACTACTAACTGATGAGTACTGCAGAAAAGATGAAGTGCAGAAACTGGAAGAAGAATTTTGGAACCACTTGATGGTAGGAGTAGAGATCGACAAGTACACGATCCGGTTCCACGAGTTAACTAGGATGGTTCCTCACATGGTTTCCACTGTGGAGAAGTTGATTGACCGATATATATGGGGATTGATACCTGAAATTAGGAGGGATGTCACTTCGTCGAAACCAACCACTCTACAAGCCGCTGTGAGTATGGCGTATGGCTTGACAAATGATGTGATCAGGTCTGGAGAACTAACAAAAGCAAACGACAATGGACAAAAGCGACAGGAGGATCACCAGGGAAACCGATACCAGAATCAGCAAAACAAGAGGCAGCGAATAACTCAGAACTATGGGGCGACCACCCAGGAGCGCAAAGGATATGCAGGTCCACATCCTTTGTGTACTCGATGTAATTATCATCACTTAGGAGACTGCCCAAGGTGTGACAAATGTGGACAGACGGGCCACTTCGCGCGAAAGTGCTCAAACAGAACTGGAAATCAAGGACAGAGAAAGGCATGTTACGAGTGTGGAAGTCTAGATCACCTTCGCAATACCTGTCCAAAGCTGAAAAGAACTCCCAATCAAGGAGGTAATCGTCCAAACCTGGCATTGGCAATAGAAGGCCCACAAGATCAGAACATTGAAATTCCTCCCGCACGTGGTCGAGCATTCTATCTGGGTACCGAGGAAGCCCGCAACGCTTAACGGGTACATTCTTTCGAACAACCACTTTATTTCTGTACGACATAATTTTGAGTGCATAACTTCCTTCCAATCTTTACCACGTTCACGACTTTGATTGATTTGAGACCTATTGATATCGACCTTAGTTGTTATATATTTTGTTGATTTGATTTGATTTGTGTAAGCAAATCCAATATCGAGCGAATCTTTCAAAAGACTTCATTCAAGGATGTTGATTCCTATCTTTCTAACAACTTGTTTCCTAGCTTGATCTAGTGACAGTTCTTGTTTGATGAGTTGCGAAAATCAAGCTAAGAGACAAGTTTACTCAAGTCGGTTTAGTTTAATCTCATGACAGTTCTTGTTTGATGAGTTGTGGGATTAAATTAGAATCGACTACCTAAAGGTCTTTTGAGAGCTACGTTCGATATTGGGCAAGTTTACCCTATCCAATCTAATCACGGGCACGTACTTAGTTGAATGGGGAACCTGTACGCATGGGCATTGATATGATCATTTAGACTGTTCGTACGATCATGAACTTTTAGAACTCTTGTCGAGGTTCGGACCATAGTATCGTTAATCGAATCACGGGGACGTGATTCCGCTGACATGGGAAGAATGTCACATTTCTCAAATTTCCGGTCGTTTCTTAAACTCATTATTCATTATATTAGTTCATTCATGACATTTCATTTCACATTAACCGTGTAATTTTATATTTAATAAACGTTATCGCGTGAGTTATTATTTTAAATATTTAATCCGTTACTTTCAAAAATGATCCCGACATATTTTTATACTTACATTAGTTTGTAAAAACTATATTTTGAGTTTTCCTAGTGTTTTAAATTTATTTGGTACATAAATCGTTAAAGTTATACTATTACGACGTTTTTCTTAAAAATTATACGATAATTATTTTATCACTCAATTTTCACAAGGAATGTATTTTTACAATTTTTATTATATCATTACATTCTATTTTGACCTATTAAAAACTTACTTGTACCAAAAAAAATTTCATTTACCTTTACTTGTATATTTTCTACACAATTTCTTACACTTTCTTTACAAATTATATACAAATAATACATATACTTTCTTTTAAAAAAAAAAATAATATACTTGGGAAACAAGATCCACAAAAAACGCCCAAGGAAGGGTTAGTATTAATTGAGGGATGGTTCATTTATTATATGTTTCTACACTTATACAAAAGTCTTACTACCTTATTTTCTTCTCATTCATTTCACTAATATTCACATAGTTAGAAAAGGTTTTCTCTCTTCTTCTTGCTCCTTCAAAACCGGTCACAACATCAAGGTGCCAAGGGATCAAAATTTTTGCTTGATCAAGTGCTTTTACAATCTAGTATATACTCTATATAAGGTTTTGAAATAAAAACCAAGGGTATTTAAGTTAATCCTTGTTACTTTCACCTCATCATAATCACTTGTAAGCTTGTTTTTATCATTTTCATGTTTCCTTTTCATTTTCATATGTTTCTTTTCATTTTTGGAGATAGTATGCATGTTATGTGATTTATACCATTTATTTCATGATTTTAGAGTTATTTATATACTTTGGTCATCCTATAAATATTCCCATGGTATTCTTTGGTCTTGATGGTGATTAGGAACCCATGACACCCTAAGAAGGTGTATGGTAGGATTAGATTAGCTTTGGAGTTGATTTGAAGGGATTAGAATAGGTTTTGTCCGAGAAAAACTATTTTCGATAACTATATATTTATGTTCTGTCCTTAATTCGAGTTTCTGGAAAAACCTACTGTTGGTACGAAATTTTGGCCTTGATATTTAGAAAATATGCTTTGAAACGAATCCGTGGCCGCTTGAACGGATAAAAACGGACTTATAACGAAGAAGTTATGGATTTTTAAAGTTTGACGACGAAACGTATTATTTTCTGAAAATTCAGCATGCAGTTTTTAGTGTATTCAGGTCAAAAACGAGCCTTAAGCTTCACAAATTATTTCGACTTCTCAAAAATATATTAGTTTATTTCGATACGAAGCTAAGGACGTATTATACGTAGAAAACGGATTTGAAACGACAAAGATATGCACGTTTTCATAAACTTGCCGTAACTATTATTTTCTGAAAAACTATATTATTTCTACGATGCAAGTGTTACGGTAGCTGTAACGTCCCTGTTGAGGGCTGTTTTTAACCATGATGTGCAACTTTTTGGAACAAAATGTCTTCTAGTAAAATCAAGTTCACCGGCCATATTTTTCAAAACGACAAGCCGTTTGTATAGCGGAGTTGTATTAAATTAATTACGGATGTTCAAACTTGGCCGAAACTCACTTTTTGCACTACAATTAGCCAAAATCACTATCTTTAACCCTTATTATCTTTATGTTCAAGACCTTTTGGACGAAAACTCCTGAACTGAAACTTTTAGATATCGATTCAAACTTTCCAAAACCGTCGAGTTCGTTCTCTAACGTGCGACGTACACTATTTTACGATTATTTTTCCGAAGCCATTTTTATCACTTTCATGAAAATTCCGACGACATTGTTTTGCGACGAAAAGTGAAAATTTCACTATAAATCATTATAAAACCATTGTAGGATGACATTTTAACGTAAATACTTGTAAAGTCATTTTTGAAGGGTCTAGACGTCAAAAGAGTATTTTTCGACGACAAGTAATATTTTCAAAACTCGCAAATGGTATAAATAGCATACGAAATGCATGCATAACGTTACATTGCAACTCATTGCATATCATATCATTCGTAATAGGTCCCGGTTAACACATCACATTATACCTCGGTGTACTCACTCTTGTCATCGCCTCAGTTTACCAAGTGAGTAATCACATCCCCTTTTTACCGTTTTACTATATTTTGGGGCTGAATGCATGAACCATACTTGAATCAAATTAAATCTTACTTTTGTGAACTCTTTTGACTAGAACTTATGAACTTGAAACAAATCTTTGAACTTAATTATGAAATAATGCCTTACTTGAACATATTGAACTGTACATGTTATGACCTGGACCCAAAGTCTCCCCTGTTCGGAGCATCGTTATAAAGTCTCCCATGTTCGGAGCATCGTTACAAAGTCTCCCATGTTCGGAGCATCGTTACAAAGTCTCCCCTGTTCGGAGCATCGTTATAAAGTCTCCCATGTTCGGAGCATCACTATAAAATCTCGCCTTATCGGTGGAGTGGTCAAAGTCTCGCCTTATTGGTGGAGCGTTCTCAATAAATCTCGCCTAGGTGGTGGAGTGACAAAGGAGTCTCCCTTGTTGGAGCAGTGCAAAGTCTCCCATGTTCGGAGCATTCCTACATTATTATATACTTGGTACAATATTGTGAACTATTATGACCATTTACACTTGACTACTTGACGTACTATATTTTTGTGCAATGGGTTGTGTACACACAGGTTGCAAGTTTTGTATGGGCGGAATTTGGAACTGAGTGGATACACAATGCCTTTGCTTTGAGAACTATATTCGTCGACCGAAATCTTTGAATATTTCTTACGAGTTTTCTTATTTCGCTAAACGTGTTTACTCACCAACTATTTTCATAGTTGACCCGTTTTTCTCTCATGCATTTCAGGTGATCGTTAGTAAGCTTTTCTATCAAGTCTTGCATAAAGAAGTTTTCACTTGTCGCTACAAGACTTATGTATTAAAACTCAATATTTTGGAATCTAAACTTTGTAATATATTTGCCGATGACGGCTAAACTAATATTGTAATGGTGTAATCTTTCTTTTAAATATAAATGTTGGTATGTTCTATTATCTTGTGCTTATGTTCCCTTCCGTTACACCTCGTGTTTCCGCCTCCGGCGAGGGTGTGACATGAGATATGAATACAAAGTAATCATATGCTCAACAAAATAACAAGTAGCATGTAATTCCATTTAATAAAACTAGAGTTATGATATACATGACTCCAAAAACTAAGAAAATAAGAAAATACATGACTAGAAGTTTCTAAACCAACTATCGCTTGATGCTAGGACACCACTAAAATCTTCTAGCTCAAGTTTTGTTTAGGTTTGATCTCGTCAAAACATTCGAGGAGATGATAGAACATGAAACGTTGGTCTTCTCGTACTTCATGTATCAAACTTTCAACATGTTGACAATGATAGCAATCTTTGTCATGGCTAGGTAGTGGTGGTGGAAGAAATGAAATGGCTTAATGCGAAGGATCAAGTGAAGCGGCTTGTGGAGCTTCAAACGATGGAGGGATTGGTGGAGGCACATTTGAGAATGACTCGACCAAGAATGATGGTGGTGGAAGAGAAGTGTCAACTTCCATATGGTCGGGTGGTTGACTTTGATGATTTCTCATAATCCAAATGGGATTGTATGATGGAAACAGCAAAAAGGAAGCCGGAGCAAATGTTGACTCAACACCTTGATTTTGTACCATTATTCCTCCTTGTGAGGAAAATGTTGTCGCCGGAAGCGGATGAGACGGCCTAGGAGGAAAGTCCTCTAAATTGTAGAGATGAGGTGATGATAGTGGGGATGTAAATGAAATAGCTCTAGGAACCAATGGTGATGGTTTAGTGGAGATGATATTGTTTGGCCTAGGAGGTATGGTGGTGTTTGGCATAGGTAGTTTTGTGGGTACTATCCTTTTAGGAATTGTTTTGATTGGATGATGAAGGATCCTATCATTTGTTGGCTTGACCGGAGATGATTCGGTTGAAGAGATTTCGTGTATAACACGAGCCTTTTTCATGGGTGGTTCTTTGGTGGATAAGTTACTACTTGGGGTTTTCCTCATGATGAGATGATTGTAAGGGTTTCTAAAGTGCTGAAAGTTAGGATGAGAGTGATGACTATGGAGGTCCTAACAAAGTGGTTTATAAAACAAGAGATTTGGCAAGTGCATTTAAGCCTTAAGCCACTAGGATTCATTGGAATGTGATGATTAACATGCACAAGAGTCAACTTCAGAGGTTGCACTGATCTAGGAACTCATTTAAGATGAGATGGAGTGTTTGAGTTAGGAAGATGAGTTGAAATGATTGTTTTAGCTAGATTTGACATAAACTGTCATCCGGATCCCACGGTTCCCTCCTCATAGGGATCCGTCTAGGCTAATCCTAGGGATCCGGCTCTCAACAGCTATGAAAGAGTGGAAATGATGTTTCTAAGATCTAAGACCTATAACATCTTGAGTGTTTCAGTCCTCCTAAGTGTCTTAAATGAAGGGGTGCTTAAGTACTTGAAGGTAATGAGTGATGTAGCTAATGATTGTCTTTTATGGGAGGATTTTGGAACTTTCATGAGTACCAATGGATGAGCAAGGATGACACTAAAGATGAGAGTGTCAATTGAAGCTAAATGATCCTAGAGATCAGGTTGTGACTTAGGATAATGTTTTGAAAAATATCCTAAAGGCTTTGAGATAGGAAAACTAGTATTTGATCAACTTTGATCAATTTTAAGGTAAGGATGATTTATGATAAATTTTGCCATAATCGAAAGATTTCTAAATCTAGATGTGAGGGATCATGTGAGAATGATGAGTGATCTAGAGAGCGGAAGAGTAATGGATTGAGGTGAAAATGATATATCTATAAGCGTCTTAGAGTGTGATCTAGGTGAGTTATGTGTGAGTAGGAAAAATCAACCTATCTTGATAAAGGCTTAATTTGCCTTAAGACACTATGTTTAGCTTAGTGTGAGGTGTTCTAAGGATATGTTTGAAATATAATGCTTGCAATTGCATTTTCTGTTTGCCGGATCCCACGGTTCCCTAAGTGTAGGGATCCGTCTAGTACAATCTTTGGGATCCGCCCATCTGCTCAGCAGGACCTTTACTAAAGGTATGCAATGATCTTGACAATGCATTATGTCTCAAGGATAGTCTAAAAGGATTTCTAATACTAAGATACCAAATGTAGGATGTTTTATTTCATGAAAGAAATTGGATTACATTGATAAAGCACGAGTACAAGAGAATTGATCCTAATTTGGAATACTACTAGGTTCCTTGAGTGTTTTCGCTAGGAGGATCATTATGTGATTGATGAGTGTTGGTGGAATCAAGAATGAAGAAAGTCTTCATGAGAGATATGTTTAGCGATTCCATCATCTTGTTCACAAGTACGTACAACGGACTTTGAAATTGAGGATGGAAGTGCATAACATTATGATAGAGGCGTGTCAAGAACATTCCATAAGGGATGAGTTTATTCTTGGAGCCTTGAATATTTGCAATTCTCCTTGCGAAGAAGTAGGCGAGATTGTATGGTTGTTGTGTTAGCAAACAATACATTATGTGAGCACAACAAGCGGGAAGGATTTCTCGATTTCCCCTAAGGCTCCAAACATTTTCACGTAGGATGAGTGCAAGAGGCTTGTACTCTTCTCGGATATCCCTTGTAAATATAATGTTTGGATCGGAGTAATATGGTCGAGGTTTGCATATTATGCGATTTAAATCTTCCGGAGAGGGTATGTGTGAACAATATGGACTATTTTCTTCACGAAAGTTGAAGAGAGAATCAAGAGACCAATATTCGGTGAAGGCACATTGTCCATGATTTAGAATCCGGAGGATGTGAGCAAGTTGCCCAAGGGTTAGAATAAACTTTTGGTTTTTGATCCAAAACCAAAGAGAAAGAGAGCGATCCTCGTTACGAACGAGTTCGACTTGACAGAAGAATTCCAATATGAACCTTGGACATATTTTCTCGTTGATTTCGAGAAGACATTATAGTCCTATGGTTCGGAAGGAGGTATTGATATCTTCTTCGAATTGTAGAGGAGTGTCTACAATACGTCCTTCGTGGAAATGACGCGTTTTGAGATTATTGAACCCACGAACGTGGTTGCTCGGTGTGTTGGGCTCAAGAGAGATGTTTGGGGTGTAGAAGCTTGTGAGGGAAAATCAAACTCGTATTCGTGCGACATAGTGGAATCTAGAGAAAAGACGAGTTAATAGAAAGTGATGATTGTGGTTAACCAATGATTATCTAACGTTTTTATTAGATTTTTATTAACAATGGTTTTTAACAAGAAAGACACTTAACTTACTTATGGTTTTGACAAATTAGTGGAGTATTACTTTTAGAAGAAAAGTGGTTTTTAATTTGCATGAAAAACTGTTCTCCAGTAGGACGGATCCCACGGTTCCTTTTCAAAAGGGATCCGGCTAGTATAACTTCCGGGATCCGTAGATCTGTAATTACAGAAACAGATTTTATGAAAAGCATAGGTTTTTAGATCTCATAGTTTTATACCAAGATATGTGTTTTAACCTACATTTTCTTTTAACATGCATACATGACTTCTAATGTATCACGAAAAGAAAGACATAAAACAAAGAAAAATGATAAACACATAATAACCTAGATAACTAGCCTATTAGTAATATTTCATTTCAATACTAAGAATGATACAAAGGATTGGGTATATAACCCCAATGTAGATTAACAACACAAAGTAAATGTCTCCGTATGTGAACTTCATCATAGGGAACACAAGTGCGATGAGTGTTAAGACGATGAGTACGAAGGCGATGTAAACCATGTTGAAGACGATCCTTCTTGGTTTCGGTTGGGATAGGATGGAGAAGAAGATGAAGTTTTGAATGAGAGGGAATTTTTGAAATTAGAAAATTTGAAAAAGTGAGGATTTGATAAAGTGGGCGTCGAGTGGAATATTTATAGGGAAGGAGGAATTTTTGAAATTCGTGTTTTGTTTTATTATTGGATTAAACGAAATAAAACATAAGTTTTATATACCACGACTTTAGACGAGAAATAAAACACGTATGTGAGAAAAAGGCTTCCTAATGAAGCTTCATGTAAAATATGTATAAGCACAAAAGATAATCATATAAATACCTAAATAGGCATAATTAATTTTCAAGCAAAAATAAAAAGAAAATCATACCTCTAGCGCACTTAAGAATGTCTTTACAAATGACACAACAAATGTCACTTAGACGATTCCCATTCCTTTGCGTTTAAGATACCTTCTTAAGGAAGGTACTCTTGTTACCAAGCGATTCCTATAGCTTGGTGGGTATGAGCTTTGACTACTCAACATGACAAAGAAGATTAGTGCAATTAAATGAAACAAGTAAATAATAAAAAAAAATGTTGTTATTAAATCAACATCCAAACATATAGTTTTAAAAGACATGGTGTTTGTTTTTATGAAAAACCTTCTTTGTAGTTTTCAAGTAACCATGGATCATATCAAGTTTTTAAAGTACAATATACTTCAAGAAACTTGGTAACGAAGCTCTGATACCAATTGTGGAAAACTAGAAGGGGGGTTGAATAGTTTTGCCAATTAAAACTTTCTTTTAATCTATTTAGATCGACTTATGTCAATCTATTTGGATGTGTGTGTTGGATGTTGATAAACATGCATATAAAGGTAAGTAATGAAAAGATAAGAGTAAGAAGCGCAAAACCACAACGCGAGTATTTATAGTGGTTCGGCTACAAGGACACCTTCCTTGCCCTACTCCACTCCCCGAGTCACCTACTCGAGAGTTCGTAATCACTACACCAATCTCCTTATGGCGGAGAAGCCTTCACAACGTCGCCTACCCTTTTTTCGGTGCTAGGCTAACCACCGGGTTCTTTCACTCCAAGGTGAACCACACCTACACAACGTCGCCTACCCTTTATAAGGTACTAGGCTAAGTACCTAGTTCTTTCACTCCAAGGTGAACTACACCTTCACAACGTCGCCTACCCTTTATTAGGTACTAGGCTAAGCACCTAGTTCCATTGCAATGGAGGAACTACTACCACACTACACCAACGACAAATCCCAAAGGAGATCTACTCCTTTACAACATCATCAAGGATATCAATATCCTTGGATCTAATACTAGTCTATCTTGTACATCGAAACACACCATATCGAATGTACATCTAAGGCACCTTTCACTAATGCCTTTGACTAGATCTACAAGACACCTTTCACTAATGTCTTGTGTCTTCACTTCTAAGCACCTTTCACTAATGCTTCTAGTCTTGACTTCTAAGCACCTTTCACTAATGCCTGTCTCTT